>CAUYQV010069027.1:0-10638 GCA_963574575.1 Galagoides demidoff | reverse complement strand
CTCAAGCTATCCCCCTGGGCAGAGTGCCATGGCATCACAGCTCATAGCAACCTCCAACTCCTGGGCTCAAGCGAGTCTCCTGCCTCCGCCTCCCAAGTAGCTGGGACCACAGGCGCCCGCCACAATGCCCGGCCATTTTTTTGGTTGCAGCCGTCATTGTTGTTTGGTGGGCCCGGGCTGGGGATTCAAACCCGCCACCTTAGGTGTATGTGGCTGGCGCCTTAGCCGATTGAGCCACAGGCGCCGAGCCTAAATGTTCTTTCTCACATTGCATTCACATTTTTGGTATTATTTGTTCTTGCATGAAATAACTTATAAATTTACTGCTCAGGGGAGTAAGATCCAGCTGGCTTGCTAATGAGACGGTATATGTTTGTATGTATAAATATATAGACATAGATATAGAGAGATTTAAAAAACATACATCTACTCCTTGTCAATGATGTTGCTGTTAGGTAAAACTGGGGAAACAAATAAGAGAAGACACATAAGTTTTAATAAGGCTGAAAGTTAGAAAGATATAGTTGACCCAAGTCTTTCTTGGTATAATAAGTGAATCCATATACTACCTTTACTATTATGTACTACTACAAAAAGATTTTAATTAAACACCAGGGAGAAGAAATCTGTCAGTTAGAATTTTGCAAGTAGTTTGTTTCACTAGAAAATAAATGGCTAGCAGTGACATTCTTTCTGATGAAATAAAGTTGCTCTTTCCCCTTTTAAGGAATAAACATAAAAACCACTTCATCACATTTATTTAACAATGTCCCTAAACTGGCAATTAAATCGAGAAGACTTTTTACATGTGGCAGAGTTCTCTGTACTTAAATTTACCTTACCTTCTCTATAACCAAAATGTACCAGTACTATATAAATAATTTCAATATTCCTTATTTCACTAGCTCTACAGTCAGTGATCTACATTTCAAAAATCCATAGAAAGAGCCTGCAGCAGCAACCAGAGGATTATGAAATTTAGGAACTTATTTAGTCATACCCAGAAGCAGACATTTATAAACTCTTATGAGTTCCCAGTTTTATTGACCTGAGAATAGTTATGATACTCTGGTAAATCTGCAAATATCAATAAATAAATGAAGATTTAAAAATTATTTCACTCAGAGAGAATAACAATTTTGCTAAAGGTAGAATAAATAATACTAAAGTTAGAAACTTGGCCTTTTCTAAGCATTCAAAATTTTCATTCTTCTCATTCCATCCCCTTCCCCATCAGGGCCCCTGAGCTTGCTAATATGCATATAAATATTCAGCATGCTTTTCCAGTTTGTAGGAAGTTCCTAAGTATAATATTTAGACTTTAGGAATAAACACGACTACTTCATTTATCATACATTAAGAAATATGATAAATCTCTAAAACATCTTCTCTTGATATTTATGTTACATAAAATGGGTAGTAAACAGGCATTTTTTTCATTTTTGAGAAATGGTAGTAGCCTAAAAGCTGTTTCAAATTGTTGGAGTTACAATTTTCTTTTCTTTTTTTCTTTTTTAGAGACAGAGTCTCACTTTATTGCCCTTAGTAGAGTGCTGTGGTGTCACAGCTTACAGGAACCTCCAATTCCTGGGCTTAGGTGATTCTTTTGTCTCAGCCTTCTGAGTAGCTGGGACTACAGGTGCCCACCACAACCCCTGGCTATTTTTTTGTTGCAGTTCGAACACACCACCCTTGGTATATGGGGCTGGTACCCTACCCACTGAGCCACAGGTACTGCCCTGGAGTTATAATTTTCTAACAGACATACAATTAATCATCTCATTTTACTAAAATCACCTTTATAAAATAATAATTTAATTAAGAAGTAGGTTTAAGATGAAGAAAGCAAACATAAGCTATCTAACAAAATGCAGAGTATCTTCTAATATCAAATTATAATAGATCTGTATATCTTATAAAATATGTACGAATACATTAATATTGTGAAGTATCATTTTTTGCCGTATTCTGATTAAAAGACATGTCATATACATACTATGGTAGTATTATGGAATATGTAACTAAAATAGCTAATAATATCTACACAAACCATACTGTCTATCTCAGTAGCAAGCAAATGCAATTAGAATACTTTTCCTCTGTAAGGCTCTAGTGTGTTTTTTGTTTTGTTTTATTTTGTTTTTTTGTTGCAGTTTTTGGCCGGGGCTGGGTTTGAACCCGCCACCTCCAGTACATGGGGCCAGTGCCCTCCCTACTCCTTGAGCCACAGGTGCTGCCCGTTTGTTTTTTATTTTTTAATTGCAGTTGCAGAAAAGATTCTGTGCTTCTACCTTTTAAGAGTTCCAATGTAAGAAATGTAGGCAAATATATTCCTCGGTGGAGGCTTACATAAAATTTTCCCACACTGCCAAAGTAGCTTAGCACTGATAAGACCAGCTAACCACCAAAAACTGCCTCTAGACATTACAATGATTACTTGGTGCCTTTCTCAGAGAGCAATTTTGAAGAAATAAAGAACTGAAGCAGAGGAAACAAGCAACCCCTTCATGCTCTGAAGGTATAGGACACACCTATGAAATGGCTCCTGACCAATCAATGGCTCCTAAGTTTGCTTAGGGTGGCGTAACAGATTTTCTTATTCATCACATATTTGCTAAATACAGTATATGCCAGGTTAAGACATCAGCATACAGGGTGAACAAACAGTCTTTGCCCTCATGAAAAATTAGTCTGAGGTGAAAGACACTGAGCAAATATACCAATAAACAAACTTTACCATTGTGAAAAATGCTATGAAGCCACAGTACAACAGTGGGAGATGTCATTTAGACAGGGGAAGTCCCTGAAGAAGTAACACAGAAACTGAGAGCTGAATGTTACACAGGTGCATTGCATGCTGAGGAGCTAGGTTACTAGGCCCTGAGGTGGAAAAAACTCGGTGCTTTCGAGGAAGTGAAAGGCTAGTGAGTTGGAGAACAATGAGTAGGGAGGAGAGGAACAAAGACAGGCAGTCCAGTACCTAATCCTGCACAGATCTGGGGCTATTTAGAAACCTAGGTTTTCCCCAAATTATGAGAGTAAACCTCTATGCAATTTCAGAGAGAAATTTTAAAGAGGAACATGATGTGATATTTATGTTTTTAAAGGATCACTGTAAATTCTGTATGATTGTGTAAGAATGTGTAAGGATAGATCATGAAAAACCATTAGGGAAGATGCTGTACTAGCTTACCATAGAATGAAGGTGGCTTAGGTTGGGTTGGCTCATGCCTATACTCCTAGCACTCTGGGAGGCTGAGGCAGTAGGATCTCTTGAGCTCAGGAGTTTAAGACCAATCTGAGCAAAGTGAAATCTTGTCTCTGCCAAAAACAGAAAAATTACCCTGGCGTGGTGGGTGTCTGTAGTCCCAGCCACTTGGGAGTCTGAGGCAGGAGGATTACTTGAGCCCAGGAGTTTGAGGTTGCTGTGAGATATGATGCCATGGTATTCTAGCTTGGGCAACAGTGTGACACTGTCTCAAAAAAAAAAAAAAAAAGAGATAGTGGCTTAGAAAATAGTAACAACAGTGAAGATGTAGCAAAGAGGGTAGATGTGAGAAATATTTAGGAATCAATAGAATTAATAGAATCTTGCAGCAGCCAGGATGGGTGGGTGTGTGGAGGGGTAGTGAGAGGTCTCAAGGGATGATTAAGTTTTCTAACTGGGGAGAAATTAGTTAGATTGACATCCTATTTTTAGAGATAAGGAAGATTTGAGCTACAGAATTAGGGAAAAGATCCATTTTAAGCTTAGACATGTTTATTTTATAAGATCCTTTTGAGACAAAATATCAAGGTGGATGCAGTATACAGGAACTCAGAAGAGAAGTCTGAGATGGAGATAGGAGTTTATAATAAGTATGGTAGATAGTATTTTAAATCATGAAAGAAGTAACCTAAAGAGACAGGGTAGAGATACACTTGTGTGTTGCTGAGAAATTACATGACAATGTGAAAGATGCCCAAGTGTTTTTTGATAATATAGAATTTATTAGTGATCTAGCAAGAGCCCTTGACTGCTGTGTCAAGACTCCTTTTGAGGGTTGGGTCCAGATGTTTACAGCAGTAATATTTCAGGTAAGTATAAGGGTACATACAATTATGTTACATTGTTTGTGTTAGTTGCAGCTGGGCATTTCACCCAGGAGGTATGCCCTAAACCACCACATTGTATCTGACAGGTGAGAGCTTACAACCCCCACCCCCTAAATAATATAATCTTTAGTCAATTGGGGAGGGGCCTAAATAAATTTAAATATAAAACAAAAAATTATACAAATTCTAAGTATATAGCTTGATGACTCTTCATAAAGATTACCCAGTTGTATCACCCGCAGACCCATCAGAATAAACAGAATATTACTACATGCCAAAGTCCCCCACCTTATGCCCCCTCCTCACTATCCCCATACAACAAAGACTGACTTCTAACGCTATAAAATTGTTTTGTTTGCCTTCGAACTTTACTCATATACTATGTATTTATTTGTATCTGTCATCTCAGCTCAGTATTATGCTTAATGATCAACTATGTTATTACAAGAAGCATTAATTCAACCATTCTACTTTGATGGACTTTTAGACTATTAAGAATAATGCTACTAGGAACATTCTTATTCATTTTTGTCTTTCGGTGAACATGATTTCTGTTTGGTGTATACCTAGGAATAGCTGAGTTAGAGGATATCTGGTCACCTTTTAAAATATACAGTCAAAATGCTTTCCAAAATGGTTATAATAATTTACATACCTACCAGAAACATACAAGTTTCAGATGTTCCACATCATCAATACTTGGTATTATCTGTCTTTTTAATTTATGATCACTAGATACATACTGGCCTTTGGATAGTTTCTTTCGTGAGTTGCTTGTTCAGGTATTTTGTTCTTTGTGAAATTTGATGGCCATTTTTTCCCTATTGATTTCTAAGAGTTTTATTAAGTCCTTTGTTGGAGGACTTGTAAATATGTACTCTCATTCTGTGACTGGTCTTTTCATTCTCACAATGATGTTGTCTTTTGATGAATAAAACTTTTTAATTGAGTAAAGTCTAATTTATCAATCTTCTCCTTCCTTTTTGGGTTTCTTCCTATACCATGATTATGAAGATCTTCTCCAGTTCCCCACTAAATTTTTATCGTATTTTTCACATTTACATCTAGAATCCTGATGGAACTGATTTTTGTAATATTGTGAGGTGGGGTCAAGATTCATTCTCCTCCTTTCCCATGTGAGCGAAAACCATTTAACGAAAAATCTATCCTCCTACTGTAGTGTGTGCTACTATTTTCACAAGTAATTACCTATAGATAGGACTGTTTCTGGGCTCTCAATTCTGTTCCATACAGCTCTCTATCCTTGTGCCAATACCATGTAAATTTTTTTCTTTTATCTCTTTTCTTAAGACAGGGTCTTACTCTGTCACCCAGGGTTGAAGCTCAATGTAACCTCAAATTCCTGGGTTCAAGCAATCTTCCTGTCTCAGCCTCCCGAGTAGCTGGGACTACAGGTGCATACCACTATGCCCAGCTGATTTTTCTTTCTTTTCTTTTCTTTTTTTTTTGAGACAGTCTCACTATGTTGCCCTTGTAGCAACCTCAAACTTTTGGGCTTGAGTGATTCTCTTGCCTCAGCCTCGCAAGTAGTTGGGACAACACTTAGCTATTTTTTTGCTGCAGTTGTCACTGTTGTTTACCAGGCCTGGCCCAGGCTGGAACCCACCAGCCTTGGTCTATGTGGTGGGCACCCTACTCACTGAGTTACTGGTGCCAAGCCTGTCCAGCTGATTTTCCTATAGAGATACGGTCTTGTTCAGGTTGGTCTCGCACTCCTGACCTTAAGTGATCCTCTTGTCTTGTCCTCCCAAAGTCTACGATTTGCAGGCATGAATCTCACCTGGCCCCATGCTGAAATTGATGTAGCTTTACAATGAATCTTGTTTTCTGATAAATCTTTGAACTTCATTCTTCTCTGAGATTGTCTTAACCACCTTTTAATGTGCATATGAATTTTAGAATCAACTTGTTAGTCTTTCCTTCCACTATCTCTACATATCATCCAGAATTTTTATTAGCATTTCATCTACAGATCAATTTGGGGAGAAGTGACTTCTTTATAATATTGAGTCTATAACTATAGATCATCAGATCTTATTCCTCTCAGTGTCTTATAGTTTTCTAGGATTTACAAGACTTAATTTGTAAAGGACTTACAAGGCTTAATTTGATATTTTTAATTTTATTGTAATTGTCATTGTTTTATAAATTTCACTTTCTAATTTTTTGTTGCATGCCTATTTTATATAATTTTTGTATATTGATCCTATATCAAGTGGTCTTGCTAAGTTCATTTATTAATTCTAATAGTTTATCTATAG
This sequence comes from Galagoides demidoff, assembly GCA_963574575.1. Lineage (NCBI taxonomy): Eukaryota > Metazoa > Chordata > Mammalia > Primates > Galagidae > Galagoides > Galagoides demidoff. The sequence continues at coordinate 4,261 of CAUYQV010069027.1, read as the reverse complement.
ATCCTTGCAGAGCACTGGTCCCCAACCTTTTTTGTAACAAGACCTGGTTTTGTGATGATTCAAGTGCACTATATTTATTGTCCACTTTATTTGTCATTATGACATAATATATAATGAAATAATTATACAACTCTCCATAATGCAGAATCAGTGGGAGCCATGAGCGTCTTTTCCTATAATTAGATGGTTGCATCTAGGGGTGATGGGAGACAGTGATACGGGAAGTGTGTTGCTTATGTCCAGTCTACTCTGTGATCTGGTTTGGGTTGCTGTCATTGCAGAAAACCCTGCTTCACAAAGACAGGATGTTGGAAATGCAAGAGGCTTTTCAGTGCTTTTATGCAATCTCAGGATATTCCACCTTGACTTTAATCCAGAACCTGTGGAGATGTGAACTTGTCTCAAACATACTTTTAAGGCCACCATCATTTGTGATCTCAAGCGGCTGATCCTCTGTTAGCATGAACATAGTCGATTCACCTGGCTTATTCACAAATGGGTCTCAGATCCATTCCTTCTCAGTTCAGGGGTATTCTGTGGTTGGGGAGTAAAGCTCAAACTCTTGAAAGCTGAGATAAGTGATCATACACCAGCTGGGAGAGTGAAGACCCTGGCTCAGTCTCTTTCAAAATCTCTGCTCATGTCTGAAATGTCAAAAATCTCAATGTTCACTTGTTGCCCCTGTAAGTCCATTTTGATTTTGAGATGTACCCATTTTATCTGCTAACTTGAACATAGCTGTCATTCTCCCCAGAAAGTGACTGAATTCATCAAGCAGGTTGAATATGCTATACATGTAAGCAAGTTTTGTGACCCATTCATTCCGCGTATTACTGAAACGTGCTGCCAGTGGTGATTGTTTTTCTAATAGCAATCTCTGGAGTAGCTTTCATACATAATTCAGAAACTCTGGCTGGTGATCTACCTTTAGAAAGACACCTCACTTCTGTGTTTGAGAAGATGTGTGCACTCTGTGTCTATCTCCTCACAGAGCTGTGCGAACAGATGTGAGTCAAGGGTATGTATTTTAATGGGGTTGATAATTTTAATCACATCCTGTAAAATGTTTAGGTGACATTTTTTTGCTAGACAGCATGTCTCCATGGATGACACACTGTGCAGACTTACATTAGAAGCAACCTCCTTGACCTGCAGAGTGAAACCGGAAAGTTGTCCAGTCATGGCAGCTTTTCCACTGTGCATATGTCAACACAAAATGACCTGTCCTGTTTTCCTGACATGTAATCATTCAAAGACTTGAAAAGTTCTGCAGCTGTTGTGTTGGTTGGCAACAAAAGCGCACATATCATATCCTCCTACACATATTCCTGAAAATATATTGCACAAAAACAAGTATGTTGCTTTGTTGTCAATATTAGTACACTCATTAACCTGGACTGTGTGCCATGGTGACTCATTTATCCTAACAACTGTGCCTCAATATCTTCTATTTTGTCAATTCATCTGGTTATAGTGCTAGACAAAAGAAGAACGCGTGCCACCTTTTGAACTACAGCCGCTCCTAAAAGTTCATGGCAAATGTCCTTAGCAGGAGATGGGATCAACTTTTCACCAGTAAAGGGATTCTTAGCTTTAACAGAGGGGTTAGCCACTGAGAATGATGCTCTTAGTGCAGACACATTTGATGAAGTGGTGGCCTGCAATAACTGCTTCTGTTTTTTGTGTTCCTGCTTTTTTTCCTTTGAAAAACTCCAAAGCCTTGTCTTTTAAGGCTTGGTCTCCATGTGGCAAAGCAGTTTTGAAGGTTTCATAATTTTGTTGGATAACTGGTTGCCATGTATTATACAAAGTGGGCTTGGAGAACATGAATCACCTGTTGCAATGAACCTGTAATTTAAGTAGGACTCTTGGTATTTTCTTTTAAATGCAGCTTTCATTTTGTTGTCTGTCTTAGAGTCTTCTGCTGTCTCACCACTGGGTGTTTCCCCCCTTTCAGAGATGCTTGCTAGTGACATTTGTTTTTTACTCGTTCTTGGTAGAGTTAGTTGTGGGCTTAGTAAAACTGTGACTGAGATGTGTGCAGTGTGGGAAAGAGGTCTGGATAAAGTAATGGGTGGGTCACAGGCAGACAAAAATAAATGTTGGATTCTGAGTTAAAGCCTGCCACCAGATGCAACTGTACAACTGAAGCATATCAACTCACTTGCCACTATACACTTTACAATTGAAGTAAGATGCTCACTCGCCTCTATAAAGACTGCCACAGATGCAGCTTAACTGTCCCTTGCCACTCACTGTTACGGTTTTGATATTAGTCTGCAAGCAACTGATTTATTATGGCCTCTGTCCATTCAAACCCCTCTGCTAATGATAATCTGTATTTGCAGGCACTCTCCAGGGTTACCATTACCACCTCAGCTTCACCCCAGATCATCAAGTGTTAGATTTTCATAAGGAGCCGCAACCTAGACCCCTCACATGTGCAGTTTACAGTAGGTTTTGTACTCCCGTGAGACTCTAATGACACTGTTGATTTGACAGGAGGTGAAGCTCAGCTGAGCAACGGAGAGCAGCTATAAATACCAATGAAGCTCTGCCTGCTAGCCTTCTGCCTACCTCCTGCTGTGTGAGCCAGTTCCCAAGAGGCCATGGACCAGTACCAGGCTATGACCCAGGGCTTCAGGACTATAGTTTTAGAGTTCCTACATTTCCACATTAATACATTCAGGTTTATGAAAGGTACTGACTTGTAAATATCTTCTCCCAAAACATTATGCCAGGTTTTGACTTCAAGGTTTAGATGATCTCATAAAACAAGTTGTATTCTATGGAAGACTCTGAGTAAGACTGGGGTTATTTCTTCTTTAAGTGTTTGTAAGAATTTACTGGTGAAGTCATCTACATTTGGTTTTCTTTGTAGAAAAATTTTAAATAATGAATTCAATTTAATAAGAGACAAAAACAGTACTCAGATATTCTATTTTTTCACCATATGCCAGTTGTGGTAAAGTATGTTAACAATTTGTCCATTTCATCTAAAATATCAAATTTGCATAAGGTTGTTCATAATGCCATCCCACGTTTTTAACATCAATAGAATCTGTAAAGAAATGTACCCTTTTCATTCTTGATATTGATCATTTTTGCTGTTTTTTTCTTGATCAATATTGCTAGAGAGCTAGCATTTTCCTGATCTTTTCAAAGAATCAACTTTTGGCTTTATTGTCTACTGTATGTTTTCTATTAATTTCTACTTTTTATTATTTCCTTTCTTCTACTTATTTTGGGCTTAATTTGCTGTTCTTTTCCTAACTTGAGATAGGTATTTAGATCGCTGATTTTTGACTTTTCCCCCTAATATATGCATTTAACCCTTAAATTTCCCACCAAGTATAGCTTTAGCTGATTCATGCATATTTTGATAAGTTGTATTTTCTTTATCATTACATTGCAAATGTGCTCTAATTTCCATTGTTGTTTCATAGCAGTTATTTTCTGCCTTTTTTTTTTTTTTTTTGAGATGGAGTTTCACTCTATCGCCCTGGTAGATTGCCATGGCATCATACTCACAGCAACCTCAAACTCCTAAGCTCAAGCGATCCTCTTGCTTCAGCCTCCTGAGTAGCTGGGACTACAAGCACCTGCCCCAATGCCTGGATGTATTTAGAAATAGGGTCTTGCTCTTGTTCAGGCTGGTCTCGAACTCCTAAACTCAGGTAATCTACCCACCTCGGCCTCCCAGAATATTTGGATTACAGGCATGAGCCACTGTGCCTGGTCTTCTACTGTTTGTTTTTGAGACAGAGTCTTGTTTTGTCACCTGGGCTAGACTATAGTGGCATCACCATAGCTCACTGCAACCTCAAACTCCTGGGTTCAAGCTATCTTCCTGCTCAGCCTTCTGACTAGCTAGGACTACAGGTGTGAGCCACAATGCTCGGCTAATTTTTCTATTTTTTGTAGAGAAGGAGTCTTGCTCTTGCTTAGGTTGCAGTTTATTTTCTTTAAGTTTTTTTTTTTTTTTTGAGATGGAGCCTCAAGCTATCCCCCTGGGTAGAGTGCCATGGCATCACAGCTCATAGCAACCTCCAACTCCTGGGCTCAAGCGAGTCTCCTGTCTCAGCCTCCCAAGTAGCTGGGACTACAAGCGCCCGCCACAACACCCGGCCATTTTTTGTTTGCAGCCATCATTGTTGTTTGGCGGGCCTGGGCTGGGGATTCTAACCTGCCACCTTAGGTGTATGTGGCTGGCACCTTAGCTGATTGAGCCACGGGCACCGAGCCTTTCTTTAAGTTCTTT
>CAUYQV010069026.1:0-28794 GCA_963574575.1 Galagoides demidoff | reverse complement strand
GGGGCGGCCGGGCTCCAGGGCCCGGTGGTCGAGGCCGGGCGCCCGGGCCGGCGTGGGGTTGCCGGGCGCCAGGGCCTGCGGGGGGAGGCCGGGGTCCAGGGCCTGCTGGGGGATGCCGGGCTCCAGGGCCAGGCCTGCTGGGGGATGCCGGGCTCCAGGGCCTGCTGGGGGATGCCGGGCTCCAGGGCCTGCTGGGGATGCCGGGCTTCAGGGCCGGGCCTGCTGGGGGATGCTGGGCTCCAGGGCCTGCTGGGGGATGCCGGGCTCCAGGGCCTGCTGGGGATGCCGGGCTCCAGGGCCAGGCCTGCTGGGGGATGCCGGGCTCCAGGGCCTGCTGGGGGATGCTGGGCTCCAGGGTCTGCTGGGAGATACTGGACTCCAGGGCCTGCTGGGGGATGCCAGGCTCCAGGGCCTGCTGGGGGATGCCGGGCTCCAGGGCCAGGCCTGCTGGGGGATGCCGGGGTCCAGGGCCTCTTGGGGGATCCTGGGCTCCAGGACCTCCTGGGGATGCCTGGCTCCAGGGCCTGCTGAGGGATGCTGGGCTCCAGGGCCTGCTGGGAGATGCTGGGCTCCAGAGCCCTGATCTCAGGGGCGCTTGCCCTTGGGTCCCCAGCATGGTGAGGCCAGCTGCATAGGTAGGCGTGAGTCAGGACAGAGCTAAGCTGCACAGGTGCAGTGAGTCTCTGATATGCTGAGAACTGAGCCCGGGCCGGGCCGGGCTGCCAGCCTGGGAGGAGGGGGCCCATGCAGCACCATCCCCAGATCTGAATCAGAAAGGGCAGGGTGGCTCGCTCACCCCCACGGTGCGCAGAGTGCTGGCTTTATATTTCCCAGTCTTTTTTTCCCCACAATGGACGCATTTCTGAGCTCCTGCCTTTGTAAACAGATCCTGCTCAGTGAGGCGGGTGATTTTCAAGCTGTGTTGGTGTCTCAGCTTTCCTGCATTTTGGGGGAGCAGAATTCAGGATCTAGTTCTTGTTTACACTGCTGTGCAATTCCCCTGGGCTGAGTCACCCACCTGGGCTCCAACCTGCTCTGTGAGACCACAGTCAAAGGGGCAGGGCCGCCTCCCAGACTGCAGGCAGCAGAGTGCCCCGAGGTCACCCAGGAACGTGCCCACTCATTCCCTGGGTGCCTTGATGCTGATGGAGGCTGCGGGAAACCGCTGGCGGCCCTGCTTAGAGCCCATAGCCAGGGAGGACTGTGCAGTCTGCACACAGCAGTCACTAGGCTGACACCTGGAACAGGTGGGGACTGGGCAGTGGCTCCTCTGAGTGGGGACAAGAAGTCACTTTCAGGGGACAAAAACGATCGCTGGCCCGGTTTCCTCCTGACTGGGAAAAGCCCTCCGGACAAGAGACGAAGATCAGCTTCTTGGTTCCCTGTGTTCCTGGGTCTCTAGTAACTGAACGAGACAAACAGAGGAAATGAAGATTCAACCCTGATAATCAGCAGGGTACTCCAACCAAATGTTCCAGAACATTCTGAACTCCCGTGGTACCTTGGCAGCAGGTGATCGTGGGTTTAAGTAACACACACCCAGGGTGAGTGAGGACGGGTCTGCCCACCTCCCTCTGCAGAGGGACCCAGAAAGCTGCTCTAAAGCCCCAGGGGGCTGGAGGGGTGGCACCTTATATGCCCCAGAAACTTGCCTTGTGTCATCTCCAAAACAGTGGCACTGAAGGCCTGGGGGACTGGTGTCAACCTTAAAATCACCCCAGCCCTGTTTTCAAATCCTTGCCCCTGCCACTAAGAGCTGGGCCACCAGGCCACTGGACTCTGTGCTAGCTTCTTACTCATGTCACTGCAGCTGCTGCCCTGAGGGTTATGTGCGGTTTGGGCTGGCACCACTGTCACCAAGAGCTCCTGGGGTGTCTGGGGGCCTCCCTCAGATGGGGACAGTGGCTGCACAGGGGCCTGTGTACACGGGAATTGTGCCTCCTTCCCCACAGGGGATGAGGGATTCCTTCTCCTCAGGAATCCTGGGGCCCATATGGCATCTGAGGGTCCCATCCACACTCACAGAACCAGGTACCCACCACTGATGGCGCCCCAATGCTGGGGCAAGTGTGGTCAGGGGCTGGTGATGCAGGTGAAGTGAGGGGCCTCTCCTCTGGTCACAGACTGAGGAAGCAGCCCAGACTAGCAGCTGTGTGACAGGACAGGAGGTCACCCAGGCAGCAGGTAATGGTCCAGGCACGGTGGGAGTTGGGGGAACAGGGGCTGCGGTGGGACAGCAGAGTGGGGGGTTCACATTTAGAGGCATCCAGAACAGGGCGGGCAGCTTTCCTCCACCCCCACTCCTGAGGCATGTGATCTCGGCCCCCACGTTCAGCCCCCCCAGAGCCTTAGTCTCCCCGTCTGTGAAGTAAGGTCCCATGTGGCTTCTGCATCTTAGAACGGCGTGGGATGGACGGCACAGGGAATGTAAAGGGATTTCATCAGGGCCTGCAAACCCACGGCAGCGAGCAGCCTTACCCTCCAGCCCTCCCTGCTCAGGGAGCAATCCCTTTGTAGCTGGGGGTGGTCGGCATAGAATGCGCACAGGCCCCTTGCCAGGTGCAGGAGACAACAATTCAGCCCCAGGTGCTCCCAGGCTCGGCTGAGATTTACCTGTAAGCAGATTGCAACACCGAATAGTGACAGATGTTTGCCCAGGGGGCCTTGGGAGCGCCTGGCTGTGCCTAGGGGTATCCCTGAGGGCGGAGGAGGCAGCGACACTCCAAGGCTGGAAGACACAGGCACCCAGGCGCCCAGCAAGTTCATTCACTCTTTTATTTTTTTTACTCTATCTTCCTTCGCGTTCCATTCATTCACTGTTTCTTGATTGTCTCCTCCAGTACTTCTCAACCTTACTAATGCCACTGCCCTTTCATTCAGCTCCCAGGGGTTGCCACCCACAGGTTAAGAAGTGCTGATCTATTCTGTGCCTGGCACCGGGAAGGTCCTCAGTACAGAAATGGCACCCCCAGCCTGTTCGGAGGAAACAAGGGCACCTGTGTGCAGAGCTCTCCTCTGCACAGGGTCACTCCCCTGCCCGCTTGATGTCACAGCACCATCAGGGCCCTGAGGCTACGGGTGTCACCACGGCCAGCCCCGCTGGACTGTCTGGCCAGCCATCCTGCTCCTCCAGCCCTGAATGCGCAAAGCCTGACATGTGTCAGCGGCTGTGGCCTGTGGCACGGGGAGTGCTCCAGGGAGGTGTTCACTGGCTTCAGGCAGCATGGGGAAGGACAGCCAGGGACGGCTACACAGCAGCAGGGAGGAAGGACATTGTGAACAGAGGGACTGCTGTCAGCCAGATGCAGAGGGCTTGCCTACCCCAGGGAGTGAGAGGGAAGAAAGGTGCAGGGTGGGGGGCAGCATCTACTCGAGGGGCCCACCCACAGCACGAGCTCCCTCACTCACCTGAGGGCCTCAGCCTGAGTTCTCCTAAGGGCAGAGCTGAGACAGAGCTGCTTGTGTGAGTCGTTTATTTGGGGGCATGACGCTGGGAGCAGGGGTGAGAGGTGGGTGAGCCAAAGAAGAAACACCAGCCACTGAGGGATGCACACTTAAATTGACCACGGCTGGGGGACTGGGCTGCAGCCTGGGGAACCCTGCTGGACCCTGTGAATTTCAAAACTGGGGAAGGCAGGCTCCTCCCTCTGGGTTTCCTGGCTCCATAAGCAGCTTTGGGTCTCTGCAGACGAAGGTTGCTTGGGGGCAAGTGCTGAGCCAGTTCTGTGGGGTGTGGCACCTGTTCAGTGGCAGCAGGCACCCCAGGGGAGAAGCCAGGGTCTGTCCACAGCCAGACTCAGAGGCTGTGCAGGGGTCTGAGAAAATGGCTTGAGTAAGGCAAGAGGCTTAGAGTTCTGAATCAGGCACAAAAGGAGACAGGGTTGGGGTTTAGGGAGGAGCGTAAGCCTTCAGTCCCAGTTGTCTAGCAGATTCCCCCTGACTATGACCAGGCCTTCAAGGCCAACTGATTTGGGAAGTCCGAGGGAGATGGGCAGGGGGCTGAGGAATGGCAGGCAGCGTGTCCAGGGTGTGTGGAGAGGACAGGCAAGAAAGTGGGCAGCTGGAGCTGAATCCCATGGGAGATACCAGAAAACACACACATTGGATTTATCACCCAAGGCGAGGATCTGGGAACCAGAAACACAGGACTGTGCAGAGCTGCCCTTAGGGGTGACAGCTCCCTGGTGCTTGGGCCTCCCAGGAAGGAGGTGTGGCCTCCAGAAGTTTGAAGCTCTCCGGCACAGAAATCAAGATTCCAATTATTCTGCTCAATAAAGCCCCTGACCTCAGCCACAGGGCACAAAAAAGGCCTGCAGGCTGTCTTGATAACCAGGGCGGGCCACCCCGCCCACCCCGCCCATAGTCTCCAGCTGGGGAAGTCTCACTCCAGCTCCACACAGCACGTCCCAGGCGTCTCTCCCCAGCCCTGCTTTGGTCTTCTGCATGGCCTGCATCACACTGTCAGGAATGAGACTGTATATTTAAGTGCTTCTCGGATTATGGGCCATCTCCGCCACTGATAGGCTAAGCTCCCCAAGGACAGGACTTGAGCCTACTGTTTTATCTCAAGAGTGCCTAGAACATTGCCTTGCCCAGGAAAGACACTCGAGTATTGAAAAAAGCAAGGAAGGACCAATGTGTGAGACCCTGGAGCAGAGCTCTCAATCAATTTAGTCTCCAGGGGAGAAATGCAGATAGATTCCGTGACACAGCTTAGCACGAGGGCCTCTGTTCGGTTTCCCCTGGGCCCTAAGGCTGGCTCCCCAAGGCTGGTGCTCAGTGGCCCATGGGGAGGCTCCTTTGGTCACCATCACGGCCGTTTCCAGTTGGGTGGGCGTCCTCTGTGGGCCCTGGCAAGACTGGGGTTCTGTGTCCTGTCCTACCTCCAACACCCAGGCCCGCGGCCTTCCTTACACATAGCCTGTGGGGCAAAGTCCTAGCAGTACTCAAAAGGTTAAAGCAGAGTGAACTGTTAATTTTAATGCTTTCTCTAAGCTTCAGTTTTAATAAGCGAAAATGATGTTCTTATTTGCAGTAAAGTGGTGTTATAAAATTCTGTCTGTCAAGCTCATTTTAAAACCATGGAAATAAATGATCTGACAAAATCAGGCTATTAGACAAGTGAGGAAGAGTGATTTCCATAAAAGTCGAGGAGCTGTTCCTTAATTTCACACTCGGTAGTCTTTTGGGTCGACTAAATTTTTAAATAAGTGATAAAATTATATTAGCGCAATTGCATTTTTATAGATTTTTTTGGTCATTGTACTCTTTTTCAATCCCTTTATTTTAACTCAAACTGTTCTGCTGAAAGGTTACTCTCAACTTATGTTACCTCGTAACAGTGTCTGCCCACGACACGGCCCGGAGATCGCAAATCCTCAGGCCCTCCTAGCAGAGGCTGCTCGGAGCTCACGTCTGCGATATGGCGGCTGGGGGCTGCGGTCCCCGGGCCCAGAGCAAAGGGCGGTGACATGTGGAGGGTCTGTAGTCCCCAGGGGCTGACAGCTCAGCTATCCCTGGTGTCTGATCTTGTTCGGTTTTGCTTGAGAATGAGAAACAGACGTGGAGGTCAAGGAGATGAACCTGGGCAGAGGGAGGGAATGGAGACCCCTTTGGGTGCCTGCCCAGAGGAATTCTCAAATCATCATATCTCCAGGGTTGGGTGAAGGGTTGACTCAGGCCTGGAGGAATCCTAAGAGAATGTCCAAAATTCCAGGTCTCATGGGGGCTGAAATGTCCTTAGTGGGACAAATATGAACCCAACTGGGATAGGAGAGGGGAGTTCTGATTTGACCTTTAATCATCGGAACGACTTGTAAGGCAGGGGTCCCCAGCACGGCCTCCTCCCTTGCCCTTTGTTGACGTCCTGGCTCAGGTGTTCAGAGGACAGACATGTGCCTCCTGCAGGCTGGACCACTGCTCTGAGTGCCCTCATGTGTCTGGCTCAGGCCAGGGGTCTGTCACCCTGTGCTGTGTGCTTTTGGCTAATTCTGAGACCCAGCCAGCCAGCAACTCCGGTCCTCCTCCCCAGCCTGGCTCCTTCTCCCGTTCTGCCCTACCTAAGCTTCTGCCATCAGACCCACAACCCTGGTCCACGTCTGACCACCTCTCGCCCTTGGTGCCTTGCTGAAGCACAGCCAGTCAGATGACACCGCAGAAAATGCAGTTTGCACAGTGACTGCCCACACTTCAGTGGACGGGTTTGGATTCAGGATCTGGGACCAGGGTCCCCCTCTCAGCTCCGGCCCCAGCCTCTGCACTCCACCCTCTACTGTGCACGGACAGATTCTGGCAGAAAGAAAGGCTGCTGTTCTCCAGGGCAGAAGAATTTAAAAATGTGTGTTCATTTCCAAATAGTCCCCCCCTCCCAGGAAAAATGTGACTTAGAAGGGAGAGAACACAGCTTTGATGAGCACCTACTTCGTGCCAGGCACAGTGCGGGGCTGTGGAAATGGTGTTGCTTTGTTTATTTTGATGTGAGGGGTGTGGTACCCAGCTGGGAGGGTCTTAGAATGAGCCCTGCTGACCCCATCAGGGAACGACCTCGCATCCCTGAAGCCCACGAACCTGAATAAAGGAGAGGCTGACTGTGCCAGCACTCACTGGGGAGGCAGGGAGCTTGAGTGCAAGGTTATGGGAACCAGCTAACCCCCGTGGGTTTTTTGATTTTTGTTTTTCATTAAATTAGCCCAAGTTTTCTCGGCACTTTCTACATGCCAAGCACCGTGCTGGCTACAATAATAAAATTGAATTTTGAATGCCAGGGAGGATGGGGAGGATGCCTGTTTACGCTGGAGGACCCTACAGGTCGGACTCTTGGGCCCAGAAGGAAGAGAAGCAGCCTGGGAACTTAGAGCGTCTCTGCGCCTCAGTCTCCCCAGCAGTGCAGTGAAGACTCGGGGTGCCTGGGGGCTCTCCCAGCCCTGGCATTCTACAGGTAGAAGGTTCGTGGATATTAGGAAGCCGAGACGACACAGCCTGTCACACAGTGGCCGGAGCCCCGTGCCCTCTGCCAGCCACTGAACATCCTTCTGACATTCCAGGGAGCATCTTCAGAACTCAGAAGTCAAAACCGCATCCTCCACAGAGTCTCCGAGAGGCCACGACTTGAGCTCAGCTCAGGGGAATATTAAGTCTCCAGTGTTCTCCTGGAAAAAGAGGAGGCAGCGCCCACAGGCAAAGCCCCACGGGTGGCCTCGCAGGGGACAGGGCTGTCTTCTCCGAGGAAGGAATAAGGAAGTCCAAATTAGTCATGTTGTATTACTTCTTTTTATGGCAATGCTCTGAAAGTCTGCAAATGTCAGCATGTTAATTTACTGTCACTCAGTGATATTATTTCATCCTTTCAAAAATGTGTCTCTTGCATTTTTCAGTAGCATACTCCAAGTGTTCTCCATCCCAAAGTTTCTATAGATAGTGCCACTACTTTCACTCTGACCGTTGCCAAAATGTAGAAACTCATCGTCGAATGAAGCCACATATATGTTACCAGTGGAGCTGGGGGACTCGGGTTTCCTGCTCATAAAAAAACACGGGGAGACGGCCGAGTTTTCTCCCTGCTCTCGTTCAATCACCTCTTGTCCTTTCAAAGTGCTCTGTGTTTTCTCTCTCAGGGAGCGTGCGGAGATAAATTTCATCGAGAAATGTTAACCCATCCGTCACAGCTGGGTTTGTGTATGAAGTCAGAACCCTCCCCGTCTGCTAACCCGGCCCACCGGCCCCCCCCAGCCCCCACCCCAATGATTCTCCTATGGTGGCAAACTTATTTCAAAAATTCTGATGAAACACTTTGTAAATTTTGTTATTCTGTGATGATAATAAATCATTATAGCCTTAAACACTTCTCTCGCTTGGAGCCTCAGTCACAAATTATCTTGTCATTCTGACCAAAACATTCTCCAAAAAAGCTTGACAAGTGCTAAAACCCAGAACATGAAACCATGTGTTGTTGTGAAAGCAAGATTCAGAAATGTCAATTAATTAGATTAAGAGGCTACTTTTAGCTTTACTTGTGTTGCCAAATAACCCTTAAAATATGCATAGCAGTGGAAACCTACCTCCGCCATACAGTTCTTCTGCGCCCGAGCAAGACAATGGCTCGGACTAATGGACAGAATTATTGTACCTGTCAGTCAGCTTGAGAGGGTGATGTGGGAGGGAAAGTCTTGCTTCTTTTCCACGGTGTGGCTTCACGAGCTGGATACATTCGACTATTTACGAATTCAAGTAGTTCCCCCACGCCCCGCCCCTTAGAAATCATATCCAGATCGAGAGGGATAAGTCAAACGGTTTTTGTATATCTTTACTAGTAAGATAGGTTTCTTACATCTTTCTGGGCTTTTTTTTTTTTTTTGAAATTTGCATTTTGAAGTTCACTTCGTAAAAAAAAAAAACATATCGTGGAGAAATTATTTAAATGGTTTTTTTTTATCCCTGTTTCTTGAAAATCTTATCTTTAAATAATCTATATCCTCAATTTTATTTATGCCATAAACTTGTTCCTATATTTTAATGGTCTGTTTGCTTTAAAAGGGGTTGTTGGTTTTAATAGCTCAGTTACTATCTTGGTAAACTAAACTCCTTCTGACGAAATTCGAGCAGATCAGCTCTGCCTGTGCGGAAGGCACATTCCAACCCCTGAAAAGGAAATTTAAGCCAAATAAATGTTCTGCCCAAATTAAAATACATAAAATGAATAGTTAACTCGGACAAGAGCTGATGGAGGGAGCAGTTGGGCTGCGGACATGTGGGTGTCAGAACACTGGCTGCCAGGCAGGGCCTCAAGGGAAAAAACCCAAATGAAATCAATTTCCTGTAACCCCTTTTGTCCCTTCCTCAGGGCTAATTGATGGCCAGAGCTGGCATGGACGTCCAGGCGAGCAGAATCGGGCAGGGTGTGTGGCACTGGGCAGGGTGGCATGAGGCTCTTCCCTTCCGGGGTCTGAAGGTGAAGGGCTCAGAGCTGCAGCCCCTGAGCTCACCCATGGCTGCTGGGGGCTCCCCCACCCACAGTCTCAGGGGCTCAGGAACTCACTGCCAGATCCTCAAGGCACTTGAACACACCTTGATTCTATTATGACCCACGTGGATTCCGACACTGACTTTATGACAGGTCACTTTCCTTGTAGGAGTGCCGTATCTGTGCTCATACAAAGAAGTGGCGGGCGGTGGGGAGGGTGGGCATGCGCCATGAAAATCCTCGGAAGCCGAGTGAAGTCACATGGGGCGGTGAGAGAAATGCCTTCCTAATGGCTTTCACCACTTAGCACACACTGTACGCTGCTACCCCCCACCCCCAGCAGGTGAGAAGGAGGCCTGCCTTCCTGAAGCATGGTCTGCCGAGCTGGGGTACCCGTCAGGGCAGCACAGGCCTTGTGCCAAGCAGAGGACTTCCTGTGGGAGGGACTTCCTGTGTGGAGCCACTTCCTGCATGATGTCACTGTGTGCAGGGGACCCACAGAGGGCTGGAAGTGGGGCCTGCAGGCACCTGCTGGGCTTCTGAGCCACACACGGTTCCTGGGGTCCCCCAGCCACCAGATTGCACACCCTCTCGGCCAATCTCACTGCGTCTGGCAGCAGTGAGGCAATAATGAGCTATACAGAAGCCCTAAGTTATCTCTGGAACCCGTGGAACTAGATGGGTAATAAACATATAAATAAGTAAATAACTAAATAAAGTGAAACGGATGAGTAAGGCACCCAGGGCTAGAGGCTCCCTGGCATAAGCAGAAACAGCAGGGTAGGAGGAGGAGGCTGGGGAAGCCCAAGGTCAGGTCTTAGCTCTGCCACTGATAGGGAGGGTGACCCTGGGCCAGTCCCTGCTCCCAGCAGGAGCTCTCCCACTGGGTCAGAGAGCTCACTGTGAGTAAAGGCATACAGGCAGGCAAGGGGAGACGGGATCACCGGGTGGTTTAGTGCTCCAGGGAGGCAGGCTCCGGGCTTACCTTCCCATATCCCCCATGTCACAGTCACCATGCTGTGAGCCTGATGGGGGTGGACAGAGCACTCAGTCAGTGACAGGGCTGGTGCATCCTTACCTGCCATCCCTCCAGTGGGGATGCTCAGGATCGGGGGTCTGAGTCTCCCAGGTGCTGCAGTGGTGACCTGCTCTGCCCCTTAATGCCCGGGGGAACCAGCTTCCTTTCCTGGCCCATCGTGTGGCTCCTCCCTCCTGTCTGTGCTTTGGGGCTCACCTGTCCAAGGAACTACCTGCACACAAACCCTCCTGTGGGTGCCTGCTGCTGAAGGTGCCCAGCCCACAAGACAATCAGGGAGCAGAGGGCCGGAGCGCGGACGCCCATCTACCACGGGCAGCTCCCACTCACCTCCAGCCACCGGCCCCACGCAGGAACATGGCATCTGGAGATGCTAAGTTTGACTGTTGCATGAAATCTCTCAGCTTTCAAAGTTTGGCAGTGAATTAGTGTTCTGTTATTTTTGTTGTAGGTCTGGTAGCCCAGACCAGACTAGTCTAGGGGGCATAGTCAGGCCGTGGGCCACAGTCCATAAGCCACGTTTTACAACCTATTTGCCACATTAAGATCCTATTCAGAACAGTTCAGGTGCCAAAGAGACGGGGCCCATGGATGTAAATTCTTTCTAGTAAATTCTGGTCTGTAGCCATCTCAAGGTCGAGGGAGTGATGACAAAGGGGACCAGCAGTCTTCAGGCAGAGAGACCCACCCTGACCCCAGGTATATTCTAAAAAGAAGCCAGAGGGTTCCCAAGGTCAACATAGCCCACCCCGGCACACTCTGGCTCAAGGAGGAGGGGACTGTGATCACCTCTCAGGGGGCCTGCGGGAACCCTACAGCCTGGTTTCTCATCAGGAATCTCCCTACCGAGCCCTCGGGAATTGAGGTCCTCGCTCCACTCCCCACTCCTGAGGAAGCTGAGGCTCGTTCCCCCCCTAGTGAGCAAAGGCCAGACATTATTCAAGCTTCACAGAAGAAGTGCACCCACCAGCCCACCAGCAGTGCTCTCTCCCTCCCAAACTCCGAGTCCAAACAAAGGGCTGGAGCCTGATGTGAGCCAAGCCTGGCCTGCTGCTGGGAGCCAGGAAGCAGGGTGGCTTGAACCTGTGATCAGCCGCATAGCAATTGGTCCAGTGAGATCCATACCGGGTACAGCTGCGCTCCCACCACAGAGAAAGGAAAGTCTTTTCTCCTCACACCTTAAAGAAGCTTCATCCCTTAAAGGGAAAACTGCCGGAGGTTGACGCAAAGACAGGGAAAGAGCTGAGAATAGCAGAGGGACAGCTCCTGGTGGCTTCGCTGTGTGCCCATATCCAGCCATGCCTGAAGTCCCCTCATCCACAGACTTTAGCCCAGGACCCCAAATTCCTTACTTTGCTTAAGATCCTGGGCGAGTGCCTGCTGACAGCATCTTTTTTATTTTATTTTATTTTTTTATCTGAGACAGAGTCTCACTCTGTCACCCTGTGTAGAGTCTCATAGCATCATCATAGCTCACAGCAACCTCAGACTCCTGGGCTCAAGTGATCCTCCTGCCTCGGCCTCCCCAGTAGCTGGAATTGCAGGCACCCCACACCACACTCAGCTAGCTTTTTTCTATTTTTAGTAGAGACAGGGTCTTGCTCTTGCTCAGGCTGGTCGTAAGCCCTTGAGCTTAATCCACCTGCTTTGGCCTCCCAGAATTCTGGGATTACAGGTGTGAGCCACCGTGCCTGGCAAATACTTAATATCAAATGCCCTGTTTTTGTTGGCTAAATAAACTAACAAAAAGAGGGTATTTGATATTAATACCAGAAAAAGAAGGATTCAAGGTGAGAAGCAATAAATGGGAAAATAAAGGACAAGTTATACTGATACAAAATATGATTTGTAACGAGGTATATTTCATCTTTACAAAAATATAAAATGCAATAGCAAAATGTATAATACAAAAAACAGTTCTCAGAACTTGATAGCACCAGCACAAAGTTAAAAGGATATGCGGATTCCAAATCATATAATCACAAGGTTATAATTAAACAAAGAGGTAAGTACCCTATCCAAGGAACACTAATTTTATTTTTTATTTTGAGACAGTGTTTCACGTCGTTGCCTACTGTAGAGTGATATTGTGTCATAGCTCACAGCAACTTCAGATTCTTGGGCACAAGGGATTCTCCTGCCTCAGCCTCCCAAGTAGCTGGAACTATAGGTGCCCACCACAGTGTCCAGCTCATTTTTAGACGGGCTCTTTCTCTTGCTCAGGCTGGTCTTGAACTCCTGAGCTCAAGTAATCCACCTGCCTTAGCCTCCCAGAGTGTTGAGACCACAGGTGTGAGCCCCTGCGCCTGGCCTACTGACAGTGTTTTAATGAGCTCTTCCAGCCCCCTCTGGGCAGGAGCAGGTGCCCTGTGAGTTGCAAGTTCTGGAAGGGAGTGAAGCACAGTGTTTGTGAAAGGTCTGGGAGGGGGCTTCAGGGAGCCCCTCTCAGTCTGACTTCAGCAAATGTGTGATACGCGCCAACCTGCGTGCACCGAGGACAAAGCACGAGTAGTCACTTTCCCTTTCTCCCCCTAAAAGGTCAAGGAGCTCTGACACAACGTTCTAGAAAAAAACCCAGGCATCACTAAGACAGTCATGGCAAAGTGTTCGGGACGATTCCGAAGGCCCGCCTTGGGATGTGACAGGCTACACCCCTGGGCTCAATGTCTCAAAGAAACAAGGGATACCTAGTGGCCAAGTCCTTATGTGGTTTCTGCCGAGGAGATGGACCAGTTCCCTCCCCTCTCTGCAAGCTGAACCTGTGTCCACCTTTCAAAGTCCAGCTCAGGGGACGGACCCCTCTTAGATGGCCACTTCAGGTTCCACTGCGCCTCCTTCCTCATTTCCTGCAGTTGCTCACGCATCACCGTCTGCGCCGTGCACAGACACGCCCCACCTCTCCAGCCTGACTCCAACCTTACTAAAGGCCAAGCCCAATCCGGGGCTTTTATTTTTCTTTGGTTGCGGGCATGTGGCCTGCTGCAGGGGTGCTCTCAGGCCTCACGGATGAGACAAGCGCTCACCCTCTCCTGAGAACCGTGTAGGGTCCTACGAGACACTGCAGGTGCCCCTATATGTCTCGGGCACACAGAAGCTCCACAGACACTCTCAGGACAAAACCACGGGGCCCACCTTTGCCGCCAGATGGGCCACAGGGGCAAAGCCCCCCTGCAACTCTGCAGTTACCACTTCCCTGGGAGTCTGGAGGGCTCCCCCGTGCTCCCCCAGCCTTCATCAGGCCCACGCCCAAGGCACCAGCTTCTTTCCAGGGTCTCCTCCCCTCCCCCACCTGTATCCTAGTGGAAAGAGAGGAGAGGAACTTTCTAGAGGACTCTTCCAGCTCCGGCCTTCAGCCTGATTCAGTCCCTGAGTAGGAAGATTTCCTGTCCTGTTTCATAATTTTTATTTTATTTTTTATTGTTTCAGGTAAAGTGAGAGTACCAAGACTTACATTTCAATCTTCAAGGAAGATTTATTTTGCTTGTTGGTTCTCCTCTTGGAACAGAGTCACTCAGGGCTGGGGCTGAAGGGGACTCAGCCAGCAGGGAAGTGGCCGGGATCCCAGAGCCCATCTTCCTAGTGCTTGTATGTGACAAGCCCTGTGCTGCCCACGTGGATAACAGGGATACAGACGACATTTCAGAAGGTGGGAAAGAGAAGCTGGGGGATGCAGGGTGAAGGTAGGAGGGTGGACAGAGGGAGGGAGGCCTTCTCCCACCCAGCCCTGTCCTCGGGCCTGGACCCACCTGCTACTGGTGCACTTAGCCCCAGGAAAGCCTGGGGTGCCAGGGAGCCCGTGAGGGTGTGGGAGCCCCCATGAAACCCCAAAACCTAGTCTCTCACTGAAGCACAAGAGCCCAGTCTCCTTCCAGACCCTGAAGGAAGACGGAGTGTTACACTGGGTTTATGCTCAGTCTCTGCTTCCCAGAAGCCTGGGTGACCTTCCTGTTGGGCACAGGCGCCCAGGTCAGCCCACTGCTCCTCACGGGGCCTTGGCAATAAAATGACCCATGCGGCTCCATCCTGCCTCCCTCCCAGCATAGCTCGGAGAGACGGATGCAAGGAGAAAATGGGGGAGCCGCTCTCCTGGGAAAGCTGGAAAGAGCATGATGGGACTCCCTGGGCTGAACCCGATAAGGAGAAGGCCTGTGCTTTTGTGTCCAGAACACGAGGGAGGACCTTTGTGTCATCCTGGCTGGAGAGGTGGGCTCTGAGTCTGCTTTACAGCTGCCTCTCTCTGCCATCTCATCCACGTGCCACTTCATCCCAGGGAGGGGGGAATTCCTGAGACCTCTGCGGAGCAGACAGCCCCCCGTGCCTGAAGCTCGGTCAGCCCCCACCCCGCACATACCCCGCCGCCTGCACAAACTCTAGCCCCGCTGCCCAGCAGGTCCACGCGTCACAGGAAAAGCCTCTCTCTCTGCACGGCCACATCTTCTTCCCGAGAGCTGTCACAGCAGCCCTTCAAACTCATCTGACTGGGCTGCCACGCGTCACACTGCCACCAACTCACTTTTCATTAGGCGCTGCCTCTCTGTTAGCCTGGCCAAGCAGAAGAACTCAAACACATGCACAAATTAAATCGACATCCAAACTCCACCAATATACAAAGCAATTTAAATGATATTCATTAGAGCGATGACAAGGCCTGATGAGGCTCTCAGGAGCCGGGGCCTTCAGCTTTGGCCGACTCGGGTTTCATGGTCACTGAGGCGGAACTCCGGCGACTGTACCTCCATTTCTTTCCTTTCCTTTTTTTTTTTTTTTAAGCTAAGAGAATGAGTATCTTCCCGACACACCTATCTCATCATTCTCTCTGCTTCCCCCGCTGGCTCTCTCCTGGTCCAACCAAGTTTATGCAAAGCCCTGGTTTCTAGACACAGGTATGACCATGACGAGGACAGTCACATAAAGGAAAAGGCAGGCACCCTGTCTTCTTTTTTCCATAAATGCTCCAATTAAAACAGATTTCAGTTTCTCATAATTTCATTTCACTTGGCCTGGGAGATCTCTAACTCACGATTATGACGGCCATAAATGTGTCCTTAGAATCTTGCTGTGGGGGAAAAAAAAATGGAAGTGAAATGTAGAAACGCAATAATTTTTAAAACTTAAGTCCCCTCTCCCCCCAAATTTAAAAAGTCGTTTCCAGAGTCCCATCTATTTTAGTTTAATTTTTTAAAAAGAGAGCAGGCTGGCCACTCCCGCTGCTGCCTGGTCTGCAGAGAAGGGGGTACAGAAGGCCTGATGGGGTCTGCAGGGGTGTGTAGTTCTTTTTCACAGGGGGGGGGGCTCCTGGTACTCACTGCATGGGGGCCCGAGAGGCTCAACAGCCATGGAGCCAAATCTGAGTCTCTAAGTTCTCGGGCACAGGGACCATCTGATTCATCTCCAGCTAAGGGCAGAGCAAGGTCACAGCCATGTCCATCATATGTTCAGGGTTTGGAGTTTGTGGTCCAGATAATATCCCCAGCAGGAGAAATGACCTGCAAATTCATACACGGAGGCCTGCTCTTCTGTTTATAACTTTATGCTCCAGGTTAATTATGCATGTCTTTGGCATTGATCGGAGATATTAGCATGTGAGAACGTTGCCTGCACCCACCTTGGCAGAATAAGGATTCTTAAGACATACCTGTGGACTGGAGACACACTTGCATCATTAAAGCATGACCTCTTACTTAGGAAACTACTTATAAATAACGGTACAGGCAGCGCCCTCCTATCAAACTTTCCAGGACGGGGATGCTCTGTATCTGTTTTCCAGAAGAGCAGCTCCCAGTCACATGAGGCTACTGAGCATTCAAGGTGTGGCTAGGATGACAGCCCAACTAAACTTCCTAATTTAATTTAAATTTGAAGAGCCCCATGTGGGTAGCGTCTACTGTATTGGACAGCACAGTTTAAATGGTAAATAACAAAGCATCTTAATTCCCGAGTTAGCTAATTATGGATGTTAATCTTTGGAGAGGGGTCACCTTTCTTATCATCATCATCATCAGCAATGATTTATTAAGGATATATGAGTAGGCTGGGTGCGGTGGCTCACGCCTTTAGTCCCAACACTCTGGGAGGTTGAGGCAGGTGGATTGCTGGAGCTCAGGAATTCAAGACCAGCCTGAGCAAGAGTGAGCCACTGTCTCTATTAAAAATGGAAAAACTAGATGGATGTTGTGGCAGGTGCCTATAGTTCCAGCAACTCGGGAGGCTGGGACAAGAGAATTGCTTAAGCCCACAAGTTTGAGGTTGCTCTGAGCTATGCCGCCACAGCACTCTACCCAGGGTGACAAACTGAGACTCTTGTCAAAAAAAAAAAAAAAAGACTATATAAGTACATGACATTATACAAAGGTGTTAGAAAAACAGTTCCTCTGATCTTCTATCCTCAGAATTTAATTTTGAAAACACCTGCATTGGACCAGAGGTGGAGCACAGCCTCCAGAAGCCGCTAACTCTGACTAAGTCACTGCTGATGTCCACAGTAGCAGCAGGACTGAGTCACCACTGGGCTGTCTGGGGCTGCTCCAGCCACTGGCTCATCTGGCTGCTGACCAGCAATTTGGCAAATCCATTGTGTTGGCAGGACAGGGAACATAGCCCCAAACCATACAGCGCTGTGGGATGGGTGCCCGTGGAGTCAGAAAGCCCACCCCTTAGGGGGTTCGCTTGCCTTTAAAATCCTCCCTGGGGGTCACATCTGTCAAATCCTTGGGGGACAGAAAACATGGCGCCTGACAGTCAAACAGCATTTCCCTGTGGCTTGCAGAAACTTGACGGAGTGAGAAGAGGATAAGCAAACTCCCTGGAAACAAAATCCTGTGTCTGGTTGCCGCTGCTCTGCACGGACACCGGGTACCCTGCCCTGGGCTGCCGTGACAGAAGCTGCCACATGGCGTGCGGGGAAGGTGGGTGCCTGTCAGAGAGGAGCCTTTCTCCCCCAGAAGCTGAAGCCTTATCCAAATGGCTGAGACTATTTCCGGAGCTAACTGTAGCGTATTTTGCAAAGGCCGGTGAGCCCTGGAATTGCGTGGGAGTGGGAGGGAGCCTGACAGCACCTTTCCGTGTTTTCTGAGGTCAGCTGAAGGCTGAGCGGCATCGACGGGCACGGGGATTCCCAAGGGAAATGTATTTTCAGGTTTCTTTTGCCAAAGATTACACGTGCTTACTGATAAATCCCTAGACAGAGAGAGAAGGTTAGTGTTTCTATTACCAAAAGAATAGCTGTCTGGCAGAGTAAAAACGGTTAATTTCTCCATTCGGTATAAGGATAATGGCTATTATTTTAAAGTTAAAGTATTTATTACTAAAGAGTGGCGTTGGGGCTTTGTGTATTTTCATTTTTATGATCGTTTCCCATAATACAAAGCATATCGTTTCCTGCTAAATAGTCAACAGAATGAAACCTGATTGCAATTTTCCAATTTCAGAAGAACTGCACAGATGAATTTTAAAACAAAATAAAAATCATCTGGTTTTTTTGGGGGGGTTTGTTTTTTTATTAAATCACTTGGACATCTCCAGAGACAATAGTTTTAACACTGGATTCGTTCAGTGCCACCTGGCTTCCACAGCTCCTCTCTCCTTCCCACTCTGAGGTTTCTCTGTCTTTAGAATTCTGCTCTTGCTCAAGATGGAGCTGGGCAGCTTTTTTCCCCTCGTTTAAGTATTTTGTCACCAAGTCTATGGAACTGTAGGTGGTCACGCTTTGGGAGCAGTTAAGTCCACCTGGTTGGAGTGGTCTGAGGATGCAGAGACTTGCCCCCCTGAACTCTGCTGAGAGGAACCACCTCTGTCTCCGTGCAGGTACCCCGGGAAGAAGGGCCTGTTAGGTGCTTATCAATATATGTAGTTTTTTCTATAGCAGAATGAAAATAGAACGGAGATGCCAGGGAGATTGGGTCGTCATCATAACCAATCGTCTCTAACTTACATGTAAGATTTTCGGTTAATTATAGAACCCTTGCTGCCTAAACCTTAAAGATACATCACTGATATTTTTGCTCGATGTTGACTGCAGCGAATAGCTAAGATGTGGCATATTGATTTCTTGTTGTGAAGTGAGCTGTTCAAGCTCCATTTAAGATTTTCATCTTGCATGTAGCCCTGAGCACATCATAGCACCATAAATTAGTTAAATTGCACATTTATCACAAATGTTATTTTAAGATACTGCGTAAATGTGATGGCTGGAAGATACACAGGACTGCAGCAAGCCTGGGCTTGGGCGGGGTGAGGTCAGGGTCACCTACATACCTGTGATTAAAACCTCCCTCACTTACAACATCCCCCCTCTTCCCCCCGGGCCCATTTAAAGACCTGACTTTCTCCACTTGTGCTGTCTAGTGGCATCCCCCGCAGAACTTGTGCACAACTACAGTAGATTTGGGGTACAGTCTCAGAGCTCCCTGTTTCATCTCTGGGTTATGGGTGGAAGGCTTTTATGGGAAGCAGCCTGCTCTTTAGCCAGGTGACCTGAATTTCCAAGTAGGGGAAGACCCCAACCAACCACAAAGCTCCATGCAGTATGGCGAGGGGAGTGTCATTGTTTCAAGGAAGGTTTGCCATATCCCTACGGCCCTAAGTGCCCCCGGTACTGTGTTTCCCTGGAGGTAAAGTTAATTCCTGAACTCCAAAGGAACCACAGAGATCCTGCTACCTACCTTGGCTTTACATCCTCACTTTTACCCCCACGTTGAAAGGCCCAGCAGGTGTCCTGGCAGGTGAGGTGCAGAAAAGACAGGCAGAGTATCAGGTCCTTATCCCAAACGGTAAAAAGGGGGGTGGGGGGTTTGCACCATCACTTGTACAAATCCCATCTCCCTTCAAGCCACATGGGCCCTGGTGGTGATGGAAGTGTTGTCAGTTTAATCTGTTAGATGCAGGACTTTGGATTCTAATAAACCAATGCTATATTTAACCTGTGAAAAATTCAAGAGTCGAAATCTGGGCTCCAGGATGTGAAGATGCGGAAGGCACAGGAGGGAGGGGGTCTCGGTCCCCTGAGCCAGGTTCTGGGACGGGGAGCTGGTCCCCCAGGGAAGTGTCTGAATCCTTTGGCTTCTCCCAGGTAAAGGCCAGCAGGGCAAAAGTCAGCTCAGGCAGGGACTGGGGCCAGCCTTGGAGGAGATGGGAGAAGGGCCAGGCCCCGTTCCCAGAGGGGAAGGAAGGCGCTGTCCTCACCGCCTACCCACAAAGCCCACTGGGGTGCCCACATCACAGGACGAGAACAAGTCCACTCCATCACTATGTGCCAAAAAACCCATTGGAAACTCCAGTGAGGTTCTCTCTAAAAAGCCCAGGAAGACGGAATGCAGAGAGAAACCGAGTAGACAGAAAAATTGGAGTCATCTCGACAAAAGGGTGGGAATGAACGGAAAAATCGTAGGTGTGTTGCTGAACATCTCTGAAAGGGCTTAATTTAAATTTTTAATAAAAGAGTTTTTTCTTTTCTTTTTTTTTTTTCCTGAAGTCGAGGTGTTTTATGTATTACATGGATGTAACACATCTCTCATTTGTATAATTCTAGGTTAGGAGCTACAATCCCGCATAACTGTGGGAGTAGTCTGAATATAGTAATAAAGGTATTTTACAATTTTACATGATGTGCCTGGCGTTTTGTTGGCATGATTTGCCGAGGCTAATAAACCCTTGTGATTATCATATAAATGCTCCCCTCCTCCCAGGGATGGGCTCAGGCTCCTCCCACAGTCCCCCCCCACCCCAGGCCTCTTGTCCCTGCTTTAGCAATGGAGAAAGAGCCGGCGGTCCCCAACCTCCTCCTGCCCAGCTCTGCCCTGTTTTCTGATATTCTGAGTCAACAGGAAGGAACCACCCTCCCTCCCCATCAGTCTCCTAGACAGTTTGAGCCCCGACTGCTTGGTACCCACAAGGGGAAATCAAACCCTGGGCCCCCTACCCCGAGAGGGTCACCAGGTGCGACCAGACGCTCTGCTACTCAATACCCTCCTACGTCACTTGTCCACGGAACTGACCTCATGCGAACGCATCCCTTCCTTTCACATTTTTATTCTCGGTGAAAATCCTATCCACGCCACCTCTGAGTCAAGTGCTCCCCGCTCTCCAAACGCCAAAGTTCACTAAAACTCCCCTGATTTACGTGTGGCTTCCGACTGCCAGCACCTGGCAGACACAGCAACCAACTCAGTCATAAACAGATCGCATACAATTTAATTTTAATGTGCTCGTTAGCCGTAGCACATTTCAGACATAATTGTGAACGCAACACAAAATTATAGCAAAAAGACAATTTTAATGCTGCCGTAGAAAAAAAGGGGTTATATGAAGAGTCACATAACGGTGCTTCATTGTCAACAACAAAACAGGGCACAGAGTGCGTTTCGGCGTCTGTGCTGTTTACATGCCAATATTTTACACATCGGTTTTCGTATGGTGTCAGCTGTCACTCACTCCTGCAAATCAACTGCCAAAAATGGAGAAGGGGAGAGTCAGTCGGAGAGCCGGTAACCACGGGTTACCTTTCATAAGCCAAAAGATAAAGCTGCAGTGTGGGATCTTGGGAGAATAATTAGGGAGAACAAAACAGGAAGTTACCGGCTGAAAGGAAGAGGCACCTACAGTGTGGCGGGGCGACCAGGAGGGGCTTTAAATAAGAAAGAGCGGTGGTGTCACAGAACGTCTCGTGACTTTTAAGCAAAGTATTACAGTACAAACATTTTAAAGGCTTTATCAATGCTTAGGAAATACAGTACAAGTTCTTTTTTATTTATTTTTTTTGTTCTTTTTTTTTTTTTCCTTTTCAAATAGACTTAACCCTTTGAGCACTGAGTTTATTTATTTCGAGTGTTCTTTGATTTCTAATAAATACCTTTAAGAATCATGTGCAAAATAGTTCTGATGCCTGCCAGGGATGTGTGTTTGTTTTTGTTTTTTTTTTTTTTCCTGGCCTCGTTTATTCAGACTGCTCAAAACAAATGATAATATGATGCTAATAAATATGTATAATTTAAACATGAATCTATCAATATAGATGTACTGTATAGCAAAACAAACAACCATACTTTGCTTTCAGATAATGTTTCTGTATACTTTATAAATGTTATCTGTGGTATCTTCTGTATAATTTACAATGTTTGCATGTAAAAAAACAAAACCCATAGACCTTAAAAAAAAAAAAAAAAAAGGTAAAGGAAATATACACTATATGTAGGCACGGCTTATGCCAGAGCATAGCAGGGACATAAAACACGGTCGCTATAAATGCAAAAAAAGAAGGTCATTTAACCACAATCACATTTTCCATAAGAGAGTCTGAAGTCTATACAATATATACATCTATGTTTCAATGTGAAAATAATATTCTTTTAAATTTCAAGGCGTGTCATAACCCCTGCAGACCTGCATAAATGGAGGTTCTTATTATTAATTATAACTAAGCTGGTAAGGAGTTTAAAAAACAGAGCTTCATACATTATTATTATTATATTTTATTTTTTAACCAAATTAATGCAAAAGTGCTTCAAAGTACTCAGAGGGCTAAAGATGAAAGGGTGAGAAATGCCGGCACACTGGCGTCCCGTGGAGGAAGTGCGCCCGATTTCGTTATTAATGCTTAATTAAACTGTCTGTCAATGCATGCAGCTTGAAGCATCGTCGGACGATGCCCACAACTAAATCCCATTTACACAAAGTTCCAAACACTTACCACTGCATTTTTAACCTTCATATTTTACCAGTAACAACAGCTGAGTATGCACCTCTATTAAACACTGTACAGTTATTACAAAACAGTCCAGCCCAGAATGATTTCTCTGCAGTTAAAACAAGAAACATGTGCCAAGATCAAGTCGGGGTGCTTTAAGGTGCCCTCCACGGTTTCCCTCAAAGCAAACTGCGGTCGCCGCCGTCGGAAGCGACCGCTACTGCTTCTCTAACTCAGAGACGTACAGAAGGTGATCTTCCGGAGACTTGCCGTGGGTTTTGCTAAGGTGAAGCTTCACCGCATGCTTGCTGGCAAAGGTCCGGTTGCAAAGTTTGCACTGGTAAGAGGTCCCCAGGTCCTCCTCGGGGGAGGACGTCACCAGTTTTTCCGACGGTGACTTGGTTTGTGCTATTTGATTGTTAATCTGTTCGGTGGACAGTTTGGATAAGTCCCGTAGCCGGAAACCCAGGTGTGACTCTAGGTGGCTGATGTATGTGGAGGGAGTCCTGATTTGCGACGCACAGTCGTTACAAAAGAACACGGGGTGGCCGGTGTCCAGGTTTTTGAGGAACTTTGTTCCCCCTGTCCTTCTCAGCTGGTACTTGACGTTGGCCAGCCAGTGGCTGATGGTGGTCATGGAGAGCCCGGTGAACCTGGAGATGTGCATTCGCT
This sequence comes from Galagoides demidoff, assembly GCA_963574575.1. Classification (NCBI taxonomy): domain Eukaryota; kingdom Metazoa; phylum Chordata; class Mammalia; order Primates; family Galagidae; genus Galagoides; species Galagoides demidoff. The sequence continues at coordinate 6,447 of CAUYQV010069026.1, read as the reverse complement.
CCTGGGGGCTCAGGTCCGACATGACGTACTTGCCCTCCGAGGTCTGCCGGAGGCTGGCGGCAAACTGGGCCTGCAGGATGAGCAGGTGCTGCGGGTTCCAGTTTGATTGGCGGCCCTTCCTCTTCTGCGCGGGCGTCGACTCTTCGGCTTCCTCCAGTGTGGCCCCATCAATGTCAGACTTCTCGGAGATGCTGGAAGGGGTGGAGGACTTTGACGTGTGGCTCTCTGTCAAGTTCTTCAGCATATCGGATATATCTGACAAGGCATTCTCGCGCAGCGGCGAGTTTGACATGAACGATACGACGGCGGAAGTCTTGGCCGTTGTCACCGTGGATGAGGAGGTTGCCGGGGCTGTGGACGTGGGTGACAAGAGCACTGAACCCAGAGAGCAGCCTTTGTCACTCTTCCCTTTCGTCAAGTCTATAGGCTGGTCATTGTTGACGTGGTAGAAATAGCGGTCCAGGTGGTCCACCTTCTTGGACTGCAGGGGCGGCGGGGTGGCCACGGCCGCCTTCTCGGCCAGGCTGTTGCTCATCTTGAAAAGCATGCTCATGGGGTCGAGGGCGGGCAGGGAGGGCTTGGCGGCCTTGCCCAGGTGGATGTTCATGACCGACTGTAGGGCGCTCAGAGGGTTAACAAAAGGCTGTTCGGGTGGGTGGTCGGTTATGATGGCCGTGCTGCCGCTCAGGCCGCCGGTCAGGGGCTTCACCAGCTCCTTTCCGTTCTCCAGCGGCTCTGCCAGGGGACTGCCCTCCTTGCACCCGTCCCGCGGCGGGCTGGGGCTGCCCTCCTGGCTTTTGAAGCCCCCATCGCTGGAGGCTTCCATCTTGATGGGCTCACTGACCTCGCTGCTGCAGGGGGAGGGAGTGGCCCGCTTGGGAGGAGAAAGCTTGCCGTCTGGCTCCTTCATTTTCTCCTCCACTTTGGCGACTTTCTCGGTGACTTTTTTCACCAGCTCCTCCATGGCATGGAAGTTGGTCTTGGGCATGGGTGAGGTCTGGCTGCTGGGAGGTGAGACCAGGGTCTGATTTTTCGTGGGAGACACGATCTCGCTGTTCCCAAACATGGGTTTCAGGGGCGTGTTCTTCCCTGATGAGCCCAGAGACAGCTTCATCATGTTGGGGAGCTGGTAGGCGGCGTGGATGCTGGGGTAGCCGCCCCAGCTTGGGGTGCCGTTCTGGGCCTTGTTGATAGCGGACGTCACTGTGTTTTCCAGGGATTTGAGGATGTCCAGTCCACCCTTGGGGCTCTCTTCCAAGTCATTTTCAGTCAAGTAATGGTATTTAGAGGAGATATCGTATTTTTCCTCCTCCTCGCCCAGCTTCTCCTTTTCCTTGGGTTTCTCCTCGGTGACTGCTTTCTCCTTGTCCACCTCCTTCTTGACCTCTACGTTCAGTTTTGGGGAGATGCTGGCAGGCGTATTGGAGGGGGACGTGAAAGTGGTAGCCGCCAGGGGCACGGACTGGACCTTCTCATCCAGCAGGGTGGTGATGGTGGGCGTGACGGGCGTCTCCATGATGGGCTTCCCCTTCTTCATGGCGGAGTTTGTGACCTTGATGAAGTGGCCGGTGACCATCATGTGGGCCGTGAGCTCCTGCAGGGTATCGTGGGAGCTGCCACACTCCATGCACTTCAGGATCTGGGACTTGCGGGCCTCAAAGTGCCACGCGTAGCTGGCCCCGTTCTGGTGGCCATACCGGTTATTTGGCGTGATGTAGGGGTTGGAGTTCTTCTGAAGTGCATCATTGGGGTCCGACATGGGGACTTTGGGGGTCCCGCCTGTAGAATCCGGGGAGCTGGGGAGCTCCAGCTCCAGCGACGCTTTCTTCCGAGCGGCAGGGATGATTTTGGCTGCGACGGGAGTGACGGGCTCCTTCAGAGGCACTTTCTGGTAGTGTTTCGTTTTGATCATGTGGACGCTCAGGTCCTGCAGGGACTCGAAGGAGTGGCCACAGTACATGCATTTGAGCACCTTCTGGGCATCCTCCTTCCCCTCCATCTCCAGCAAGGAGCGCTTGCGGGGCTTGGACCAGCGCTTGGGGTTGTTGTTGTCGGTCTCGTGGTTGTCGTCGCGGTAGTGCCCCGTCTCATTCATGTGCACCGTCAGCTCCACCAGGGTGTCGTAGGCCGCACTGCAGTCCTTGCAGCGGAACTTGCTGGCCCCCGTGAAGATGGAGCCGTAGAGCTTGCTGCTCTGCCGGTACAGCTGCACGGTGCTGAAGAGGCTGGGCTCGGGCAGCACACGGCTCTGGGACACCTGCTGCAGGGTCTTGGCCATGGCGCTCTGGTGCCAGTCGAAGCTCCCGCTGCCACAGCTGCTGCTGCTGCTGCTGCTGCTGCTGCTGCTCCCGTTGTTCTTTTCCGAGGACGGCTGGTGCAGGTTGAGGTTGAGGTTGGACCAGTAGGAGTTAGAGAGGAAGTTGTTGTACACGGCCTTCATCTGCTCCAGGCTGTCCGACACCGTGGTGTCTTCCAGAGGGACCGTCGCTTCCTTGGTCTCCTCCTCGTTCTTAACGGAGCCGCTTTCAAAGTCAGCCATGCGGTCGCTGGTCTCGCTGATGTGCGACTCGCTGTCCATCTCGTGGCTGGAGAACTCGGCGGCCGGGGAGTTCTGGTAGCTGGGGCAGGTCTTGCCCAGCTCCTTCTCTGGGCACAGGTACTTGGCCGAGGGCTCCCCATCGGCTGGGGGTTCTTCTGGGTCTATGTCGTCCTCCGCCAGGGCCGCGGCCTTTAACTCGTCCGAAACATAGGCTGCCGTGGTAACAGGTGGGCGAGCGAACGAGACGGGCGGGATGGAAAGAAGAGAGAGAGAGGAGGAGAGAGAGAAAGAAAAAAGTCATTAGTCAATGCTGATCTTACCTAGGGTGTGTTCTCAGCTCTCAGGAAAGCACAGCAAACTCGATGGGCACATTTATTTGTAAAATCAAATAGCTAAAATGTGGTGTTTCTTTGGAGCAAAAAAAAAAAAAAAAATCTGCTCTTCAAACACAATTTGCCACCTTATTCTTCTCAAGGGGCAACAGCTTGAAATTAAAACTAAATTTGAAATTAATGAAGCACATTCTGGAGGTGGCATTCATTTCTAAAGTAATAAATTACTTGTATCAACCTCAGAGACAGCAGTTCCTGTCTGTCAATTAATATGTCTTATGCTTCTCCTACCCCTAATGCATTTCTTAACAGACAGATTCACAATTTAAATTAAGCAAGCGTTTTTTACTCATTACATTTTTTGAGGCTCAATCTTTAATAAATACAAAGTACAAAAACATCAATAAAATTTTTGCAAAGTAAAAAGAAAGTACATCAATTGTAAGAAATTACAAAAAAAAAAAGGAAACAAAAATGAGGTTTTGTGGCTTTTTTCTTTCTTCCTTCTGGAAAAGCAGGTCTCGTAAAAACTTAAGAGAGTCAGTTCCCTACCAGGGACAGGCAGGTGCGGGTTTGTTCCAGTTGGGAAGCAAGACCCCAGCCGCTCCCCCCAGCCCTGGCCTCCTTTCCCACACGCACACTCAGCCTCTCTGAGCCACTCCCATCCATGCAGAATTATGTCAGAACAAGTTCAGGAAAATTGGTATGCGCTGCTCATGCCTGCTGTATAAATATATACAAGACCTCCGGCGGACCTTACAAATGTCAAAGTGTTTGCTCTTTAGACTACTTTGTCAATATTTACTCGGCATAAGCTTCGTGGGCATCCAACAGGGATCCTGTCTTTCTGGAAGCAGTGTAACCGGGGATGGAAATCCAGCGTGCATTCCCGAGCAGGTGGAGGGGAGGGCCCAACCAGCTGTGGGTTCTAGAACAGGCACAGCCAGGGACGCAGAGCCAGGAGGACACACGTGCTGGGGAACCCAGGGGTTTTCTTCTTCCTTCTCTTGAACTCAGCGACCCTGTCTCCTCCTCACTAAAGCCCACCTACCACCGTTTAACACAGTATCTGGGTGGCCTTGTGAACAGTCAGGCTTGGCCAGCCCTGTGGGAAGGAGCAGTGTCAGGGCAGAGGAGAAGGGGTGGGAGACAAGTGACGTTTTCCTTTTTTGCTCCTGAAGACTTTCTTGCTTCAAGAGGCCGGTGGGCAGTACGTGTGCTAGGTGGCCGGACAGAGCAGGGCTAACGGCAAGGCTGACTTGAACAACAGACTTTTAGACAAGGAAAGGAAGCTTCATTTGTAGAATTTACTCCAACAACTTTAAAGATGCACCCCAGATCAATTTCACATGTGGAAAAAGAATAAAAACAGTGCAATGATTCCCTTGAAGCCAAACAGATCCCCGCCCCCTATAACTCCTTCTAGGCGGATTTTAATTTTTTTTTTTTTTTTGTAGTTTTTTGGCCAGGGCTGGGTTTGAACCCACCACCTCTGGCATATGGGGCCCGTGCCCTACTCCTTTGAGCCACAGGCGCCACCTGGATTTTAATTTTTTTGGTTGTCGTCGTTCCTAAGCTCCACACTTTGGGTGCCAGGGATTTTTCAGCTGATACACAACAGCGCTGTCCCCACACTGATGCAGTATGACCCTGGATGGGCACAGTGTCCCAGGTACGCACGTCAGCCGGAGGTTAGGAATGCTTCTGCCCCACGTGCAAACTCAGCAGAGCTGTATGTGAGCTGTGCAACGTCCTTTACAAACAACCAGAAGAAAGTGGCCTGCACCAGTCAGCCGAGGTGTGAAGTGCTGTGTTGAACCTTAAGTCTGAGGTCATCCAACTTAGAGATGACAAATTAAAATGACAACAGCTCCTTGCCTAGGGCCAGGGCCAAGTGAATAGAAAAACAGTGCTGGTCCAGGGAAGTTCCTTTCCTGGCCAGTGAAGAATGTGGGCTGGCCACGGCGGGTCACGGAGGGCCACGGCTATAACCCCAGCACTCTGGGAGGCTGAGGCAGGTGGATCACCTGAGCTCAGGAGTTCAAGACCAGCCTCAGCAAGAGCGAGACCCCATCTCTACTCAAGACAGAAAAACTTTCTGGGCGTTGTGGTGAGCGTCTCTCGTCCCAGCTACTCAGGAGAGATTGCTTGAGCACAAGAGTTTGAGGCTGCTATGAGCTAGAGCACCATGGAACACTACTTGGGTGAGAATCTGTCTCAAAATTTAAAAAAATGAGTGCATGTGTTGGAAAAGAAAACTAAAAGAAGACACCTCATTCTCTCCCCCACAGCCTTCCTCAACATGCAGAGCAGATGAGAAATCTGGAGACACAACCCTAGTAGGGTGACAGGCACAGGGGAGAGCAGCCCATGGTCCAAGTTTGCCAGGACCTGGCCTGGTGTCTGCACTGAAGTCCTGCACGCCAGGACCCAACTTAGTCCTGTGCAAAGTGGAAGATGCTTGGTCCCCTGGCTGCAGCGCAAAGAGTGACCATGGTCAGGGTCATCTATCTGGGTGGGCCTAAGACATACCTGGAAATCCTTGCAGAGCAAGGGAGCAGCCAGGCTGGGGTTTGGCTGGGTGCAGCCCCCTGCGTGCAGGAGCACCCACGTGTATGACATTTCTTTGGCAGGTGCTTTACTGTGAAAAGCCAGTATGGAGGAAGAAGGAACCACATGTCCTTGTCCCTGTGGCAGAGACCCGAGGGAAAGCCTGGCCCTGTGCAGGGGAGCATGGGCACCAACGGCTCTCATCTCTGGGAGCCCTGGTCAGCAGACAGCCCCCACAACCTGGGCACTCTCCTCCTGTTACAGCTCCATGAAATTAAGCCTGACAGAGAAATGGCTCCATTAGTGGCCACTATGGGAGGACACCAGGATTCCAGAAGAGTCAGGAGCCACCAGCAGGTATGAAGGAGTCCACTGCGGCATGAAGGCCGTGAGCTGAGACAGCGACCTGACGGCTCTGCCAGCCCACCTTCTGCCCAGGAGCAGGGTGCCTGTCCGAGGACAGGGTCCCGTCCCCGCTTCGCCCCTCATCGTGGGCATGTCCTCCCAGCCCTGGGTGCTCAGCAGGCTGTCGGGAGCACCCTCACTGGCGTGACGGGCTTCCATCCCACGGTGCTTTGTAAACTGCACAGCGGTATCAGACGTCATCAGTCTGATGACTGCAGAGAAAATGAGCATCAACAGAAAAAAATCCACCTCTGAGAAAAATCAGAGACTCTAGTGCCAAGAAGACGTGAGGATCCTAGGGAGACCTGGCCGACCCTGGTGCTCCCCAACCCTGGCCTGGCCGTGGCTTCCCAGGTCTTGACAGGTGCACTCCCCACAGCCGTGAAGGGGAGCCCACGCTCTGTTTTTATAAAATAGCCACTTCCGCTCCGGATCCAAGGGTGACAAGACTGTGGAACCTAAGACTTCTACCTGTTGGTTCTTCTCTCCACATTATGACAGAGGGCAGGGTGTCAATCCTGTCATTCTGTACAATGAGGACACTCCTCAGAGAAGGTCATACACACTCTCGAGGAGTGAACTTCAAAGTTTCTCCAGAAAGTGGGCCCAGCGGGATGGCAG
>CAUYQV010069025.1:0-11563 GCA_963574575.1 Galagoides demidoff | reverse complement strand
CATAGCTCAGCATATGATCCCGTTCCATAAATGTCTGTGTACACGTAAAATGTATACTCTGCGGTGTCTGAATAGTATGTTCCATATGTGGAAATTGGGATCAATTTTTTTTTTGAGACAGAGCCTTTAGCTGTCCCCCTGGGTAGAGTGCCATGGCATCACAACCTCCAACTCCTGGGCTCAAGTGAGTCTCCTGCCTCTGCCTCCCAAGTAGCTGGGACTACAGGTGCCCGCCACAACGCCTGGCCATTTTTTGGTTGCAGCCATCATTGTTTGGCGGCCCCGGGCTGGATTTGAACCCACCACCTTAGGTGTATGTAGCTGGTGCCTTAGCCACTTGAGCCACAGGCACCAAGCCAGGATCAATTTTTTAATCCTATTGTTTAAATTTCTATCTTTACTAGTATTTCCCTGCCGTTCATTGGTTACTGTGATACAAAATATCACACGGTTATTGTGCTTGTCTATTTCTTTGTGTCATTATTTTTTGAAGGTAAATTTATTATATGTTCCTACAAGGATTTAACATTTTATCGTTATGAAACATTCCTGCAATTTTTACTAAAGCTTTTTGACTGGAAGTCTACTTTGCCTCATGGTATTATACTAGGGTGACCAGATTTTAACATCTGTAAGGCGGGACAACATGGGGGGGGGCAGGAGCCGGGGCAGGGCAGGGGCGGGGCAGGCAGGGCCTGACAACAACGCAAACTTTGATAAGCAGTTCTCGATAATCACTTCTCAGCAATTATTTATTACAGTTTAACATTATAAAATTAACAAAAATAACATAAAACTCATATTCTGGCGAAATAGCCATATGGCGGCCGAAAACTATATATTCCCTTCTTGTTCTCCAGCCCGTTTGTGCATTCTTTCCAAAAATTGGGACTTTTTTAAAATGCCATGGGATGCGGGACAAATTGTTGAAAAGTGGGACTGTCCTGCCAAAATTGGGACGTCTGGTCACCCTATATTATATACCTATCTGTAGTAACTTTCTTTGAATGGTGTTTGTAGGAAGAATATGCTTAACCCTTTTAACTTTCCTATATTTAGAGTATGTCTATTAAAAACAGAATACAGTATACTTGATGCTTTTTGATTCCCAATTTAAATATTATTTAGTCTGTATTTAAGGTAATTACAGATATATTTTGATTTAAATCTACCATATTATCAATATATTGCTTTCCGTTTGGTTTATTTCCTTTTATTCTCTTCCTTGCCTTTTAAAATTGATTAAATTTATTTTTAATTCAAATTTTTCCCATTTATAAATGCATTATTTAGACATTTCTGCTATTACTCTTACAGCAATGAATCTAAAGATGATAAAATTTATTTTGTCAAAGTCTGAAGCAAATTAATACTTTTATCTCTTCCCATTAATACTAGGATGTTGTGGCCCATTGTCGTGGCTCGTGCCTGTAATCTTAGCACTCTGGGAAGCTAAGGAGGAAGGGTCCCTAGAGCTGAGGAGTTTGAGACCAGTCTGAGCAAGACACTCCATCTATACTAAAAATACAAAAACTAGCCAGGCATTGTGGCTGGTGCCTGTAGTCCTACCTACTCAGGAGGCTAAGGCAGGAGAATTGCTTGAATCTAGGAGTTTGAGGTTATGTGAGCTATGCTGACCAGGCACTCTAGTCCAGGTGACAGAGCGAGACTCTGCCTGAAAATGATAATAATAAAAAAACAATACTAGGATCTTGGATGGCTTAAACCTCATACACTTACTCACTTACTCTAGACTCATGTACTACTCTTATCATATATTATTTTCTTTCCTTTCTTTTCTTTCTTTTTTTTTGGTGGGGGTCAAGTTTGAACCCGCCTTCTCTGGCACCCTACTCTTTCAGCCACAGATGCTGCCCACCCCCCCCTTTTTTTTTGAGACAGAGTCTCAAGATGTCACCCTGGGTAGAGTGCTCACAACAACCTCAAACTCTTGGGCTTAAGTGGTTCTCTTGCCTCAGTCTCCCAAGTAGCTGAGACTACAGGCACCCACCACAACGCCTGGCTAGTTTGTTGTTGTTGTAGTTGTCATCGTTGTTTAACCAGCCCAGACAAGTTCAATCCCACCAGCCCTGGTGCATGTGGCCGGTGTTCTAACCACTGAGCTGTGGGCACCAAGTCCATATATTATTTTCTTGATCTTTCCACCATCATGAGTGTCTTATTACAATTGTTTTAGACAGCCATTATTCATTTAACATTAGCTACAGATTTAACTATTTATCCTTTACTAAGCTCTTCTTTTCTCTTGCATTTTTGAACCTTTCATTGGCTTCATTTTACTTTTGCGCCCAAACCCACATTTAGTAATTAAGAGAGGATCTATTTGTTATACACTGAGTTTTATTTATTTTTAAATATTTGTATTTTATCTTTATTTTTGAAGAACATTTTACCAGAAACAGAAATATAATAGGCAGCCATTCTTTTAGCTCTTGATTATATTATTCCCTTGTTTTTTCTCTGGTTTCCTTCATTTTTGGTGGAAAGGCAGCTTTTATTATCTTTTAAACTTATGCTAAATCTTACTTTTACCTCTTTAAAGATGATATATTATTTTGCCTCCAGAAAGTTTTTATATTTTCTCTTGTGTGTTTTTTGTGTGTGTGTTTTCAAATGCTTCTTTTTTTCTTTACACTATTTCTAGCTGTGATTTTCTTTGAATTTAGCCTACCAGTGTTCATATTACTTCTTTAACCCATGCCTTGATATCTTTAATCAAATTAGGAACATTCTTAGGAATTATATCTTCAAATATTGCTTCTCCTCCAATCCCTCTTAACTTTCTCTCAAGAACCAAATTCTAGGCTCATCTCTTCTCTCAATCGTATTGTTATTAGTGATCACTCACTGTCTTGGTAGCTTTCTGATGCCTTTAAAAAGAAATAGTTCTTTTTGCAAGATATTTTACCTACATCGTCTATTTTTTTTTTTTCAGTGAAAGAATTGGTCTGAATCAACCTATTCTGTCATTGTTAGAATTCAAAACCTATGAAAGCAACTCAATAGATTCCAAATTAATGAGGTTATTCAGGTAAAATCATCTAAAGAACATACATCAGCTTGTTAATTTTTTAATCTGTTAAAATTCTCAATATAATTTTATATTCCTATATTGTTCATATAATATATTAATTTCTATATATTCTAGCATATATTTTCTTTCAACCTGTATTTTTAATATATTTGATTGTTTCACTAAACCGGTGGTTCTCGACTCATGGGTCACGACCCCTTTCAGGGTCAAACGACTGACCGTTTCACAGGGATCACCTAAATACATCCTACATATCAGATATTTATGTTACAATTAACAACAGTAGCAAAATTACAGTTATGAAGTAGCAATGAAAATAATTTTATGTTTGGGGGTCACCACAACATGAAGAACTGTATTAAAGGGTCGCAGCATTAGGAAGGTTGAGGAGAACCACTGTCCTAGACCACGTATCACTACATCAGAAGAGTATACTTTTGCTCTTCTCATTTCTCCCTAGAAGTTTCTCAGATAAGTGCTATAATTCAAGACTGGGAACTAATGGGGGAAAAAAAAATCCTCTATCACTTCACTCCTTAATAGAGTCATTTTGCTTTGTTTCTAAGCTAACCAAAATGTATCATTAAATTACATTGACCATGAAATCACAGCATAGTTTCCAAAATGTGATATTCAATGAAAGCGATTTTCTCCAGATGTCTCTTGAATAATATTGAAGTGATAAATGAAATTGGCATGGATTCTTATCACATTTTTATTTCAAATGTACTGTGCAGTCTCCATCTTTTGAGTGATATGAACCTACCACTTGCAATGGCCGCACATAAGCTTGTATAACAATGAGGTTAAACCATTAAGGATTGTGTTGCTTAAAAGTTACACAGAACGAGCCAGAATTTGTACTGGGGGGGCATAGGATCCTTAGCCACAATTTAGCAGCTGGGTATTGATTCTCAGGCCCAGACTCTGAACCTATGGCTGATCCATAGGGAAATAGTATTGAATTCAAATATCAGTAAACCTGTGAGGCATTCATGGTAATGGTGGGCATCAGAAACCATTGTCTTCTTTGTAGTATAGCAAGGGGCAAAGGGTGTGGCAATATATCTCATTAATAAGAGGTTAGAAGCCCAGGAGTTGGAGGTTGCTGTGAGGTTGCTCCTCTGTAGTTCCCTAGAACTTCCATTTCCTTGTAGCTCTCCTCCTGTGTTAAAAAAGTTCTCACTGCTTTTGTGGCTCTCTAATGCCTCTAACAATATAATTTTTAAAACGTATCTGTTGTTTCAGTCCATTGTGTCTAGTTGTTTTTAGCAGGAGGTTGATTCTGACCAAAAATTGTGGTAACAGAAATGTGTACATATCAAGACCACACAAAGGGATGAATACATATATTCATTGTATTATAATGAATGTATAAGCATTTTCTACCTCTTACCATGGAAACAACTTACTTTGGTAAAGTTCACCAGGAAGAAGCATTATTTTTTGGAGACACAGCCTCAAGTTGTTGCCTGGATAGAGTGCTGTGGTATCACAGCTCACAGCAACCTCCAACTCCTGGGCTCAAGTGATTCTCTTGCCTCAGCCTCCCAAGTAGCTAAGACTATAGGCGCCTGCCACAATGCCCGGCTATTTTTTGGTTGTAGTTGTCATTGTTGTTTGGCAGGGCTGGGCTGGATTCGACCCTGCTAGCTCTGGTGTATGTAGCTGGTGCCTTAGCTACTTGAACTACAGGCACCAAGCCAGGAAGAAACATTTTTATCAGGATCTTGAGCAAGCATTTTGCTAGACAATGACTAATTCAGTAGTTTAACTCTTACAGCTTGCTAGCATCTCAGTATTTGGGGGGTATCCTTTGCATAATGATGAATTCCTTTATTCAACAAAAATTGAATGAGGCATTGAGTTTAGAGTACAGTACTAGACAAGTAGGATATGAAAAAATTCAGGGCAGCGCCTGTGGCTCAAGGAGTAGGGCACCAGGCCCCATATACCGGAAGTGGCAGTTTCAAACCTGGCCCTGGCCAAAAACTGCAAAAAAAAAAAAGAAAAAAGAAAAAATTCAGAAACTTCACAGCTTACAAATGTGAAATTATTTCTAAGAGATTTCACTTGACTGACCATGGACCAAGTCAAAAAGGGGAACAAGCCAGGTAGAAGATTGTAAGTAAAATGATCCCAGGCTATCGCATGTTGCTATAACTCTGCAATGAAACAGAAAATGGTGGTGCTGGATGCCATCTGTGGTGCCACTCTGAAGATGAGGCAATTGAATTGCCAATGTTTTATAGTGCTCATCTGATTTCTTCATTACTTAGAATCACCACCAAATTAATTTTGGTATTTTACTCAGCTAGAATAGTGTTACAGGAATTTCATTTATTATATGAAAAGAAAAACAAAATATGTCCCTTGATGTGCCATTGTGAAGTTGACTATGTGGCACAGAATAAATAATGTTATTTAATTCAAGCTGTTAGTATCACTGCTGACTCCCTGAATGAGAGTAGAAACCCACTTAATTTTTTTAATGTTTTCATTTCCAAGCTGTTTTAGAGTAATAAGAAAATCTCACCCAGATCATGGAGATGGGGGATTTATGAAAAGGTGATTCTAGAGTATTTTGAAAATTTTGGATACAAACTGTTACAATTATTATAAATATAGTTATAAGTTATTACTTGCCTCAAACCATTATAGTAAGCGGTGCTTCCTAAAGTTAAAACTATTTTTAATATTATGTGCATGCCCAAATGAATCATATTTAGATCTCAGTGCCAAATTAGGCATTTCATAGGGAGTATCAGTATGGGTAATGTGACAGCCAATATTGAGGCAACATAATTGTGCTTTTAAGTGCTTCCAAAAAGGACATGTCATATTGAACCACACAAGAGTGCCATTTTTGTAGGTCAAAGATGTTCAAGAATTGGAAATTTCATATACTTTCACCTAAATAAAAGGCCAAGGATTAATTCTATTTCTAGCCTTTATCCTAGCGAAGGCTTTTAACCTCTCCTGAAGTCCCAGTTTCTCAATTATCCATGGGGTATGATGCAGTTCCCCCTTTCACAAATGTAGCATTTTGCTTTCTCATTTCCTTTCTCTATTTATATCTGTCCCCTACTTGCCTGTATAAACCTCATGATAGATACTTTATTTCTTGGCTGTGTGAAACGACCAAGTTACTTAACATCTCTAAACCTCACTTCTCAACTATAAAATTGAAATAATCATCATATAATATTAACTACAAAAGTGGACTGCTGTGCAAATTAAGGAGGCAAAATATGTTAAGTATTTAAAATAGAACCTGGCACACAGTACATGTTTAACAGATATCAAATTTTACTTTTATGCCTTTAGCACAGAAATTAAGCATTATTCCTCATGTTTAGTGATATCATTTTATTATTGTCTAGTCAGAGGACATTCTGTTGTCTGGCAGGATCTTGGTGTGATTAATAAAATATTCTGATTAATAAAGTACCATATCTGTCATTCAATTGCACATAATAAGTAGGCAGTTTAAATATGTAATTGAATTAATTTCCTAGCTAAGAAAAAAAAATTACATTTGACTTCCAGACCATTCAAAATATAATTCATTCATCCATCACTAAGAAAGTGTTTCAGAATGCTGTAGAGCCTGAGGGCTTCCTTATAACCATCTATTATAATTGCATTATGGGTGTGTAGATGAGTCATTAACAGATAACGTTAGTCAATAGAGTATTGGATAAAATTGATTGTACTGTGTTATCTAATTGATCTTTGATTCTTTAAAGAAATTTCTCACTTTCATTATTGGCAGGCACAGTTTTCTGTTTCTGTTGGTGGCTTATTCTCCATAAGTGAAGGTCTAAATGGAATGACTTGTATTGGAAGGTACTGCTCTAATGCCTTTTCTACAAATATCTGTGATACCCATTGGAAGGCAGTGGTATCCAGGTTGATCATGTCCTCTTTGAAAGGTAGTTGTGCCCAAACTGCTTTGTTTGTCCCCATTTGATCATATTCAAACCCATTTGGATTTTGACTCTTGGCTTCATCTCTGCCACCAGTGACGCTGAATCTCTTTGGATTTGGTGCTTCTTTCTGGCCACCCTGGCTTTGCCTCTTGGCTTTCCTTCAAAGATTTTGGCCTTGATTTAGACAAGGAAGTTCTGCAGAGGGCTTAAAATACCTTGACTTCCTCATAATCTATTTCCCTAGCCTTAATAGACTGGACTGGTGACAGACTGGCTTTGACTGGTCAAATGATTCACCTAATACAAAAGAGCATTCAGAGATTAAGGCTTTCATCAAGGTTTTATGAGAAGCTTTGAACTCATACAGAATTACTTCCTTTAACATCTTATCTTGGGAAAAAATAATGTTTGTAAGTCAAAATAAATCTTTCAAGCTTTAGGAGAAATACCACTTTCATTGGAATTCTATACTAAATTAGATTCTTCTCTTGTACTATGCCCAAAAATCGACCTAAAATAAATTAAAAACTTAAATATAATATCTGATACTGTAAAAATACTCTAAGAAAACATAGGGTAAAATATCTGAGAACTTGATCTGGGTAGTGAATTTTTGGTTATGACCCCACAAGCACAGACAACAAAAGCAAAAATAAACACTTGGAACTAAAAGATATCTACACAGAAAAGGAAGCCATTAACAAAATGAAGAGGTAACCTATGGGTTGGGCAAAAATATTTGCAAGCCATATATCTAATAAGGGATTAATATAAAAAATATATGAAGAACTCAAATAACTCAATAGTAAACAGCATCATCATCATCACCATAACTAAATTTAAAAAATTGACAAGGGATTGAAATGGATGAATAGATATTTCTCAAAAGAAGACAGGCAGTGGCCACAGATACATGAAAAATGCTCAACATTGCTAATCATTAGGAAAATGCAAATTAAAACTATAGTGAGATATCCCATTACAACTGTCTTTGACTTAAAATGTACAAAAACAAAGTATGTAAGCAAAATGTGTGTGCCCTTGTAATATTCTGAAATTAAAAAAATAAAAATATAAAGGAAAAAAAGAAAAAGTTACATATATGTATTTATAAGTAAAATGCCATGCTATTTGTCCCTATCAAAGAAGGACATTCTATTATTTGTGTCCACATGGATAAAATTGGAGATCATTAGAGTGAATAAAATAAGCCAGGCACAGAAAGACAGACACCACATGTCTAACGATATCTGGAATCTAAAACAATCTGATGTATAGAAACACAGAGTAAAATGGTGGTTACAGAGACTGAGGCGTGGGGGAATGGAGAGTTGAGGGTCAAAGGACACAAACTCTCAGTTACTTAGGAGAAATAAAGGTGGTTTAGGGGTTTTTTTTTTGAGAGCTACTGTACAGTGTCATGAATATAGTTAATAATAGTGTATTAGACATTTCAAAATTGCTAAGACTATATATTTCATATCTTACAGGAAAAATAAAGAGCATTTGCGGTGATGTATATGTTAATTAGCTTGACTCATTTATTTCATATTGTATTCATAAATCAATCATTACTTTATACCTTATACATATCATAGTTAACTGTTAGTTTATAATAAAATGTTTTTTAAAAGGGGTCAGTGGACCTAGATAGTTTTTAAAAAGTATAGGAGTCTGTTTAACCCTAGGGTGACACGTCTGTCTGTCTCTCTATTCCGCAATGCTATTGAATATCGCCTAAGCATACCAGAAAATGCAGCCACCTGCTTCTGCTGTGAAAAACCTGGTACAATGGCATTGCCCATCAATCATCATAAGTACAGCTGGCTCTTCATATCCACAGGTTCTGCATCTGAGAATTCAACAGACAGGAGATCAGAAATGTTCAGAAAATCAAAGTAACAATGCAACAATAAAATAGCACAAATCCAAAAACCAATACATTGTAAAAACTGTTTACATAGCATTAAAAACTATTAACATTGTATTAGATATTATAAGTAATCTAGAAATGATTTGAAGCATATGGGAGGATGTGCATAGGTTATATGCAAGTACTACATCATTTCATAGAAGGAACTTGAACAGCCTCAGACTTTGGTATCTACAGGGTTGTGGAACCAAATCTTCCACAGATACCAAAGGATGACTATATTAGGGAAGATTTCCCATTTGGGAGAAAATGCAAGCAACACAAACCTCTTAAGGGTCAGATTAGAGAGCTCTCGTGATATTTGAGGTCAAGCTTCCAACAAGCATTCTAGCAGGTATGATTCAATTCTGCCTGATTTTCAAGTATCACATGAAGACATTCTCATTGTTTTATTTATGTCTGCGACAAACACTAATGTTTTCAAATAATACATAATACAATGGAAACGGTTGACATTTTCAGTTTTCAATTAGCAATATTGTTCTAAGCACTTACTTTGAAGTAAAAATTTGCACATTTATGACAGTTATAAATGAAAGCATTTGGCTGACTGATTTTAATGGCTGAATCATGAGAGATGCATATTTTAGAAAAGTTAAAACTGCCATTTTTTCTATTATGTATTAATAGTGTTCCAGTGTAGCCATTTGTTTTAAACATGTCAACTTTCTTTAAATGTTCCATTTAGCAATCACTAATTGCTGTATGCTATTTAAGCGATCTGTTGACATCTGTAGGCTAAAGTCAAGGTGAGTGTTCTGAATGTGGGAACAAGATACAAATATTTTTTTTTCCCTAAGGCCAAATAAAGTATGCCATGAGACTGACCTGGGAAAGGTCATGTGAGCAAAGAATTCCAACCAAAGATCCAAGCAGATGGGTACTAGTGCTTGATAGAGGCTATAGTGAAAGTGCTTCAGGGATGGCGGTAACTCAGGGAATCATATTCAACAGACAGTCTAGTGGTGTGCTTTGGGAAAACAATCACGGGAAAATTAGGATGTAGGCAAAGACAGTAAGGTTAGAAGAGAAGCTACAAGAACAATGGTAGGATGCAGTAAAATATGGTTGGGGAACAGTGAAGGAAAGCCAGGTACCAGGACTGAGAAGAAACAAAGGGTCAAGCCAAACTGGATGCTGTTTTCCTAGAGTGACTGCTAACATTACCTGTGGACAAAAATTAATCGCAGAGAATAGCGTAAGGATGGATCTTTTTGTGGGTAATAAAAATGTTAATTCCATGTTAAAGTCTTGTAATTAAGAAAGCCAAACAGACTATTATAACAAAAGCCTTGTCCATCATTCTGGCAGAGAAAGAGGAAATTCAAAGGTGGATTTGAAGTGCCTCAGGAGGGAAGAATTGATTGAATTTGAAGATTAGTTGGAGGTGGAGAAGATGGATGTCTGTGAGCCTTTTAAATTCAGCGCCCCTGGGACACGTTGCTAGAAAAAGGATAAGACAATAGGAGATGTTCTCTGGGGTGAGCAGGAGAATCAGTTCTGTGTTAAGCAGGCTCAGTTTAATTTGATTGTGAAACGGTTATGGAAACAAGTCAGACATGTGAGGAAAAACATCACGTCTCATTATTTGAGCGTTCCTTTATTCTTTAAGGAACCATTTGTTGACATCAATAATGTTTCTGTAGCTTTCAGTTAAGAGTGAACTATTGAGATTTGTAACAGAGAAGGTGAAACATTTCTATTTATTTATTTTTATTGTTTGGGATTCACTGAGGGTACAAAGACTTAGGTTACACTGATTGCATTTGCTAGGTAAAGTCCCTCTTGTAATTGTGTCCTGCCCCCAAGAGATGTGCCATACCCGTCACCCTCAACTCCCCTTCCTCCTACCATCTCCCTGCTTCCTCATTTCCCACCCCCCAGCTTGAATTAGATCATTTACTGCTTTCATATCACAATTGAGTACTTTGGATTCTTGAAATGAAGGGACCCCCCAGACCAGGGTAGACTCCCACCTCATGCAACAGACCACCTGCTGGGAGACTTTTCAGGCAGGGATTTTCCGAGCACTGGCTGACTGACTACACTCCTGGGACTTCCTAGGTGCTTGGGGCGCCTGGGACTTCCTGGGTGCTTGCGGGCGCCCCTCTCCACATCCTGCTTCCCCAAACTCGCGCCAGCTACCCCAACGGCTAAAACTCATCCCCTGACCCTGCTCAGTCCCTGCTCAGAATTTCCCTTGCTAAACAACAGACCCCTTGCACAACCCACTCCCTGCTCGGAATGCTCGGAATTTCCATTGCTTAAACAGACCAGTGACCTTACCCCCTGCCCTTCCCCTGATCAGGATCTCCCTTGTTCAAACAATCACTGACCCCCACACCCATCTGGTTGCGGTTTTCAGCTTTAAAAGAAGCCTATAACAGCCGTTCGGGGTCCTTCTTCCCGAGCGGCTGAGGGACCCTGACGCGTCAGCAATGAACTCGCCTCTTGGGTTTGCATCGACCCGAGTCTGGTGACTGTTCCTTAGGGGCGGCTATCGTGGCTGGACCCCGTTTTGGGTCCAACAGAAACATTTCAATTTATAAAGAATATTTGGCTGTCCTTAATAAGACTAATTTGAAATTAAAATAAATGGCATTAAAGCATACAGTTGTTTTTTTTTTTTTTTTTTTTTACAGA
>CAUYQV010069024.1:0-14034 GCA_963574575.1 Galagoides demidoff | reverse complement strand
TGCACATGCATAATTACTTCAGAATAGAGGTTTTCTGGGAAAATTCTGACTTAAATAAAAAGTTCTCTCCTATGTCTCTGAATCTCACTTGATTTTAAAAGTATGAACACCAAGTAGATCTTACTTTAATGACCTCAGACTGTGGTTATCAAATTGCACTGCCCTTCCAGGGACAGCAGGCTAAATTCCAACGTGAGCTAGGTGCAGAGTGCTTTAGCTATGGTACCTTTTCAGCTATAAAAATCAGTAAAAATAGGAGGCATTGCCTTCCCCATTTTATCAATGATAAAATCAAAATTTAAGCATACTATGAAAAGTAGCATGGATAAATAAATGGCAGAGTTAATATTAAAGTCCTGGACTATGGTTCTGAAATTCCTTCTCACTCTCCCAAACTTAACATTTATTCTATATCATAATCCTAAAGTACACTGGTCAGAACAAGAAGAAAAATAAATAAAATAATATATATATATATATATATATGCATATGATAAGTATATATAATTTTATATAATATATAATTTTATATAGTATCACATATATAGGTTACAATGATAAATGCTGACCACAAGAACTTTGTTTCTCCCAGCATGATTTTAGATTGATTTGAAAATATAAATATATTTCTAATCATAGTATACCTCCTCCCTGATGACAAATCCAAAAAAAAAAAGGATTTTTTAATTTGATAATGGCAAATCCTCTATGGTAAGAGTAGAATATTTAATAAAACTGGATATGTGATTGTACCAAATTCAGTTCTATATTTTTTAAGGGCTTAGACATTTATCCAAATTTTTTTTTTTTTTGAGACGGAGCCTCAAGCTATCCCCCTGGGTAGAGTGCCGTGGCATCACAGATCATAGCAACCTCCAACTCCTGGGCTCAAGCGAGTCTCCTGCCTCCGCCTCCCAAGTAGCTGGGACCACAGGCGCCCGCCACAAGGCCGGGCCATTTTTTGGTTGAAGCCATCATTGTTGTTTGGCGGGCCCAGGCTGGGGATTCGAACCCGCCACCTTAGGTGTATGTGGCTGGCACCTTAGCTGATTGAGCCACAGGCGCCGAGCCCACATTTATCCAATTTTAAAGGGCTTTTGGAATAGAAAGAATGCACTTCCTAGATACTTTTCCCTTCTATGAATGTAAAGTGAGCAGAGTTAGGTAGGAACCAAATGCTAAGGCTGTATCATCCAGATTTTGTCAGAGGAAAAGGAGTCATTACTGGAATTGGCACAGGGCAGGGTCCAGCACAGGTAGATCTTGCAGAATATCTACAGACATTGAAATTCTAATCCCCAGAGAAAAAACTACCTTAAAGTAGAAAATGCAACTTAGATTCCAATGTGGGTATTCATAGAAAAGGAACCATGAAGCACAAATGTATAGTGTGTAAAATTGGTCTTGTTGATGTCTTTTAATATAGTGTTTGTAGTTAAGTATTGCAGTCTTCATTTCTTCAAAGGATACTCAAGTAATTTTGGTTTAGGTATACCATGGAATACGATGCAGCCATAACTAACAGAGAGATTTTACATTTTTTATGTTTACCTGGATGGAGGTGGAACATATTCTTCTTAGTAAAGTTTCTGAAGAATGGGGGGAAAAATACTCAATTTACTCAATACTTTTATGAAACCAATATATAAATACTTACTCACCCATATGAATGATAAAACACAAAGATAGTCTAGAAAAAAAAGGGGAGAGGAAAGAGCAGGGAAGGGAGGAGGGAGGGCCAGTGGGGAGAGGGTACTTGGTGGGACCTCACCTAATGTACACAATGCAAGGGCACATTCCAAAACAACTAAGAGTGTATTATAAATGTTATACCACAAAAGTAAATGAGGTGATGGTTATGTTAATTAGCTTGATTTAAGCATTCCACATTGTATATCAAATCCTCACATTGTACCCCTTAAATGTATACAGTTTAATAAAATTTAAGTTAAAAAAACTTGTTTAATTTTCCCTCATCATTTTTCTATTGTCATTTTCTTGAAAATGTTCATCTATCAATCCTCTACTTCCATATGCATAACATTTGTTTACTCAATTATTAGAAAATTATAAGATTATTCATATAGATTGAATTTTGTTTAAATGTTGTCCAACAAAGTAGGTAGTTTTTCCACTTCCTCTCATTAAGTTTCTCAATGTTGACATTCTATCACTCAAATAAGAGCATTCATATTTATTTCATTCCTCCAAAATTTTAAATCTACAGAATCCTCTTTTGTTGTTTAATGTGTGTGGCATCATCTGCTCATGGCAAGTTAAGTCCCATATTCTCCGAAGTTCAGCCAATGAGTGAGGTCTGTTCACACCAGTTTATTTCTTAAAGTTCCTGAATGTCTTCTGTCTTGGTTGGTTAATAAGCTTTGAGAGATCTAATCACTTCATACCAATGCAATAAGATCCAACAGACAATATCCTCTCTATTAATTTATTATATAATTTATGTACATAAAATTATTGAAATAGAAAAAACGTCCCTAGGGAGTATTCCCCTTCTCTGTGTCTTTCAAAGTTTTCTGATTTGTGATTACTTGTGACTCCTATTCATTAATGTTACCTGTTATATTATGGAGCAGAGAGAATTATACAAATTGAGGTGAAATTTACATAATGATGTTTTAGACTATATTATGTCGGTGAGGTATTTGTAGAAATAGCGGTAAAATAAGAATCCACGGCTGCCATTGAGCAAACACAAAAGGTGAAGATTGGTAAACAAACGTGAAAGAAGGGAGGCGATTCTGAATGTGGATGGTGGGAGAATTTATAAGCTGAAGAGTCTCTCACTATCTCTGATGCCAAGAAAAAAAGATTGAAAATTCTGAAGCCCCCAAGCTCAGTCAAGCGGAGAGTAGTGAGACAGGTCAGCAGACGTCCGGTAGTCCATTTCACTGTAGGGGAAATATCTGAATGGAGCTTGATATTGACAATGATGTTGGACCCTGACAAAACCATAAACAAATGTAATGGGGACAGTTGGAGGACATTGAATAGAATCAGGCTAAGAAAACACCAAATGATGTGGTTATTGCTTTTTTCCCTCCAAGAGCCTTACAAGTATACAGAGATCCATCCTGAGGAGTCCATCTCCTAACTTTTTTTTTTGCAGACCTGACCATAGGCAATTGCAGAGGCTTTACCTGGCAGGCTTGTGAGGGGCGCTGTCCTCCCTACACTAGACCTGGTGCCCAGTGTGGTGTAACTCTGAAGCCAGTCGTGGGCTCAGACCTCCCTGGGTGCCCATGTTTTTTCCGTATTTATATTTCTACTCTGTCCTCTTTATTCCTAGGTATTTTTAGCTGAAGACTAGAGGAGAGATATTTTTCAAGCAGCTGTATGGACACTTTTTTTAGGGAGAAGTGAGGAATCTGAAGACACTTCTCCCCCTCTAACTGAGTATGCAGCACATACTCACGCCTAACCACTCCCTTTGACCTCAGGGTCCTTACGACCCCCTGAGTCTTCTGCTCTGCTCTCTCCACACAGGGAGACCACCCCCAAGGCCGCCTTGATCTGCTTGACCACAGTTAGTTGTGCTGTTCTGGGGGGGAAACGGAACAATTAGAGAGTAGTTCCTTCTATGAATTTTAGACCCATCCTCGTGCCATCACAGTGACGTGATTAAAACTTTTATATTTTTAACTCGTTGCTTTAATCACCGACTCTGATATCTAAACAGCTCAGCTTTCTCTCCCAGCTTAGATGGAGGAGAGGCACATCACTGAGAAAGACAGAAATCTTGACATAAAACTGGAAGAAATGATGAGTCCGTGTCCCTTTTTCTCATTTCTAATTCTAATTTAAAAGCACAGGAGGAAGTTAGCATCTGTTTTTATGAAGTTAGTGAGGAAACTAATCACATAAATAATTCTATAAGCAATTAATTGATATCCGTGACTCAGGTGGCATTATATTGGAGTCACAGCTAACCCGGGGGAATCGGACACAGTATATTTAGTTCTCTGCTGTAGCTCTGACTTCTCAGAGCAGGTTATAATTTCACTAACACAGTTGAGGAAAGTGGCACTAATTAATAAACAATATGTTCAAACTTTCTAGTAAGTCTGAATAATCTTTACCAACTGTAGAAAATAAATAGCTGTGTGGTTGTATACAATTTCCCATTGGACCACAAAAGTGCTATCTTGATAACTTATATACCATCTTATGTTTATGTCCTGTACTAACAAAAATGTTAAAATAAGCAAAAGTAGCTGTTTAGCAAACTGTTCTATTGCCTTTTGAGTGCATTGATGTAAAATGATTTTTCTTATTTTTAATTTTAAGGTCATTAATTCTTCAGCTATCAGCTTGGGATGCTTACAAAGATTCTTTATTTTTTATCCCTCACTCTGTTGCTTCCTGTGTATCTTACTAGGCTCAGAACCCAGATACTGTTACCAGGTCACTCACAATATACGTTCTTCTTGGCTGTGTAAATAATATTGTTCTTTATTCTCAAGGACAAATTTTCAAATAAAAATGTTTCTGTTCTTGCTGTTGATTTTGAAATCCATTAATAGGGAAATTATTTCTAGAATACTCCACCTTCATGAAGGATTTTTAGGTGTCTAAAGATCTTCCTGTGAATGTTAAAAGTATAATAAAGTACATAAGAGTGCACTTTAAACTTTAGAAAATATGTGTTTCCCAGTCCTGCTATCCTAGAGATACCAATGTCAGCTACATAGCAGTTCTTCTGTGGGCCTACCTCATACGTTTTATAAGAAAACCAGGTCCTTGAAGTTCTTCCAAAATAGTTTTCTCAACTTACAGGGTTCCAGTAATGAATCTAGTAACACATGACTCCGTTTTGACAGTTCATTGGCCCTGCTGTTAATATGAGACTACAAAATGTTGGGTTACATTGTTTTCATTTCTGAGGTAGAGTTGTTATAGTTGAGTCCTTCACCCTGGGGGCCCTCACACTGTGCACATTCGGTGAGATCCTGCCAATTGCCCTTATGACAATATTGGCCTGGGAAAGGATTTTATGAAGTTTTCTTGAAAGAATCAGCGAGGTGAGCTGCTGCTGTCATCACTGATGAGTCTGTAGATGCCCAGGGTTTAAGGGAGGGGGTTTACAGAATATCAATGCCCAATGTTGAGGGAGCCAAAACGTAACTGCAGCCATCGCTAGCATTGATGGCTGCTCTTGCCTCTTCACGGAGCACCGTCTTGTGAACTTCTGCACCTGGATCCCGCTTTGCTCATGCTCAGATTCTGCTGCTCACAGCTTGGCCTGCTCCTGTCACACAGGCATCTTACATGTGTTTTCAGATTCTGGGCATAGCGCCCCCTTTAAGCTCTGTTTGGGTATAAACACAAGCAGAGTCAGGCTACCTTTTAAATGTCAGATGTTTATACCTCTTAGTAGTCCAACCTTCCAATGCTGATGCAATTTCTTTTGCAACAAAGCTGAGATCTCTCCTACCAGAGTCTTTGAAACATGTGAAACTAACACCCCCTCATTCATCTACCTGAATTTCCTGCCAGCTATGATAAATGCAGTTCTGGCCCAAACTAAGGAATTCACTCTACCCAACACATCTGCCAGATTTTACCATTTTTCTAATGAAAGTTTTGACCTCGGTATTAATTATGCCTCATGCTAAATGGGAAAATCACAAAATTAACCGTTGAAAGATAATTTTCTATCATAAACTCTAAAAAAAGGTCATTTTGGAAAATGTTTTAGCAAAAATGAGGTTACGTACTGATTACTTGCTTTACCTCTTATAGAAGAAGACCGTGATATTCAGGTCCAGCACTGTGTGGATATGATGGATGCTATTATCAGCTCTGGCTGACTTTATACAGCGTGCCTCCAATGGTCACAAACAACGAAAGAGATAAATGGTTTGCTAATATGAAACTATACAACAAATGCATTTTCTTTTCTCTGCTGACTCTTATATTCATTCCAGATGGTTTGTTACTTGGATGGCTTAGACTAGATGCAGTCTACTGACCAGTAGTGACGACATCTTCAGGAAGTTTGCTGGAAATGCAGAATCCCAGGAGTCACAGCAAACCTACTGAGTTAGAATCAACATTTCAATCAGATCCTCTTGTGCACTTTAACATTTGATAAATGCTGGAATAACCATTGGCTGGCTATTATCTAATCATTCCAAGCTTAGCGGTTTCTCTTTCACCCAATAAATTATAACCAAATGACTTCATTCATAGACATTATCTCCTACTCTTCACCACACTCTTGAAGTTCTTCTCATACAAACTGAATTGATGAACTTGTTAATAAGCAACGCTGGTCTCGAATACCATTATTTTGGTTTTAATCTGTAGGAATTCATGATGAATTTGCATTTAACAGAATCACCTAGGGTAATTTGTTTTCTCATTTCACTATTGGTACTTCCCAATTTCTTTCTGTATCTTAAGTAATTTTTCAAATAATGTAAGTTTCAACATATTTACCAGAAGTCTTTAATCCAGGAATGTAATCACAACAACATGATTAAGGTGATCTATTTACCACAAGTTAAGGGTGTGTTCCCATTGTACTCTGAAATGTCTTCAGTATTTTTCAAAGGGCTTCTTTATTTCACGTTGCCGGCGATGCTCCCAGGGTTCTTAGCAATGGATGAACATTGAAATTACCAAAGGGAAGTTCTAATGGCTCATACCTGCTTCATACACTAGACCTTTTAGATAGATAGTGGAGGGCACATGTGGGAAGAGCTTAGGGAGGAGTCATATCTTGATGGGCTTGCAGTGGAGTAATGATGGTTTTATAAGTTTGAAACGAATACTCACTTATTTATTGTTAGTAGATTAGAAATATTATTAGGAATAAGAAACAAAGTCTAGACAAAAGGAGACAGCTATGAGGGTTTTGATTGGGGTTGATTTTCCGGGCTCTGAGCACCAAGTGTGAGATCCTGTCACTTTAATATTTCTGCAGCCTGGTGAGTTGTGCATCCCCCCCACCCGCCCCTCACAGCTGCAGCACAGTAGCTGGCTGGAGGCCTTGAAGCTGCTTTCTGCCAGGGCAAGGCTGTGTGCTCTGAGGGAGTGGTCTTTGGGAGTTAAGGATCTGAATTCTTTCAACCATCCAACTCAGGAAGACTTGCTCTGGACCAGATAAGGAGGAGAAAGATCTCTTTTCTTCCATCACCTTGATTGGGGCAGAGGAGTCTATCTGTTTGGGCACAAGGCTGTTAAGAGTATTAAAACATCACATCTGTGGTGTGTGACTGTGGGTCAGCTACTATTTGGTCCCTGAGTTGGCCTCTGATTGGCTTCCATATCAAGACTTTGTTTACATTAAGACCATTATACTTTGAAGCAGCAAATAGTAACAAGTAAATCTTTGCAACTAACATAATCAGCTGTAAAGTTAGTCTAGTTAGTAGCAATGCAAGCACAGCAAGAACCTTGGCAGATTATCTTGCCCTCATGAGATTTATGATTTTAACACTGATGTACGAAGAAAATTCAGAGCTCTCTGACACTCGGGGTGGCATACTGGAAGCCTCACAAAGAAGGGTGTGCTGCCTCCTGAGCCTCGCTGTTCTTAAAACTATCTCTTTGTCTATGTCTGTTAGATCTCAATACTAATATTCTGTAACTCCTACTAATATTTTTCTTCAGTTCCCTCACACCACCACCCACCCCATGTGGTGGCTGATCTGTCCCACAAGGTAGAAGTGGGTGGTTCTCTAGGCCCCCAAATTTTGAAAAATAAAAGAAAGAGTCAGCAAAGAACAAGAAAAAGAAATAAAAGAATCCAGCTAGGGGAAACATGAAAATCAGTTAAGAACTATTACTACAAAGTAGGAACTAGAAGTCACTTCTTCCTCTTACAGGGCCTAAGCAATTGACTCAGCCTTGCCCCAAACTCAGAGCGATGCTCTCTCTAAATAGGAATTAAATAGTAATTGTTCATAGACCCTTACTGATTTCTTTTCCTATGCCCTGTGACTGACTTTCAAATCTTTATCTTCTCAGCCCTGAATCTTTTGCCCCGATCCTTAGCTTCTCTATCAAAACAACACTCCCCTATCTATTGTTGACTGCCTCATTCACCACGCTTACGATTCGTGAACTTCCCCTGGCTCCAGTGGTCACAGCTCTTAGCATTAGTTCTAATATTAGCCACTTACCTCCCAGGCAGCTTTTCTCATTTTGTGACACGACTCTTTTATTTTAATGATACATTCTTAATTTATAAAACCCATCTTTCTCTTGGGGAAGTAAAATCAGTCTATACTCTCCAAATCAGAATCCCCCTGACTCCTGTGTTTATCTTTCATTATTTTATAATTACTTATCACCATCTGGTCTCTAAACACAGCTTAGAAAGATATAAGGAAAAGCTTATCTATGGATAGCCGGTGTGACGTCATGTTTCAATATAATGGGTTGATTTGAGGAAATAGGTACAATAAATTATTCTCTGTATCATCTTTAAAGATGGTTTTGTTTTTTAAGGGGGTATTAAATAATACCCTCAAGTAGCTCAATTAATGGTAGTTGGTAGATAAATGCCTCAAAGCCCAGTTGATTTCATTTTTTTTTTCTCTTTGAATTTGCCATACCTCTTTATTATTAGTTGGGTGAGTTTAGTAAAGTTTATTTTTTCTCTGAGCTAATTTGTCATTTATTCTATTGGAAAAAATAGTAAATGATATAAAGGGATCTAGTGAGTACCAATCAGAGTTCCCATAATTCTATACTCCATGCAACCATAATACTTCCCAAAACCTCGAGGGACTCATGAAAGATTTTGTTATTTTTCAAGTGAGAACAAAAGCTAATTCCACAACTAGCTGTACTATCATATAATAACGTGAGAACACTTTGGCATCAAGAGTGACATAAACTCAGAATAAAAATAGAATATTTTCAACCTAAAACATTCTACTTTCAAAAATACTCTAACTTATATACTTTTTTCTCATTTTGCTTTCAATTTTTGAATATTTTATCATGACTAGAGCAATCTGCAGGCAGCCTAATTTAAGCATAAAGCAGGTTTTCAACACACAATTAGCTTTAGTCCTTTCTTAATGTTACAATTAGCTATGAATTTTAAGGGAAAAATTATTTTACTTTGTAAAAGATGAAAATATTCTTACTCTCAAGTACAGATAAAAACACATATTTTTAATTTTATTTCCCATAGTATACCATAAGACTAAAAATCAAGCCTCTTATTAATATTCACAGTCTATTCTGATAATTTTTATTCAGAAAATGGAATTTGATTTTGAATATCCACTCTGTGCATTACAGTGAAAACCCATAGTGGAAATCATGACACCTTTGAGATTTCTCTGGGATTCTGATATGTGGTTATTACACTTGAAGGAAAATATTAACTACAAAAACTATATAATGACATTTTACTACAACTTTAAGTTATCTTTTAAAATAATCCTTATAATTCTACTAAATTTTTGGAACAGGAACACTTCAAATAATTCAGGAAAAGTCTTTCTGTTGCCATTAGTGATTATTAGCCTTTCAACTGGATAATCATTTTCGTAGCTAGTGTTTTTGTTTATAAGAGTTAACTGCTCAGTATTGTAATTCAAAAATGCATCCTCATTTTCAGCTAATAAACATTGCACACTTTCTAACAGACTGTGTTCCCTTGAGTAATATCATAATGTATTTTCTTTGATGTATTTATGTCCCTGATTGTCAATTAGCTAAGTAGAAACTGCCATTCTTTGAAGCATCTTGATTTCTCTGATGAGAAGTTTTCTGGTATGTCATCTGTCAAAGTGTCAAGTAGGAAAGGTGGAGGTTTCTGAACTTTTGAGAATATTTACCAAAATCTCTGTATGTCACGTATTTAAGTCAGGCTCTTTTTAAGTAACTTTGTTAAGTCATAAAAGTATCAAAGGTTCATATATTGAAGAAAAAAGGAAATTCTCAGAATATACATTTCTTTTGCTTTATTGATAAAGCATCAAGAAGGAATCGAAAAATTGCTGTGTAAGGAACTGAGTGGGAAGTGGAAAGGAAGGTCCAGATTTCTGCGCTGGACGTATTAAGTCTGAAAGTTCAAAACACCTATTGGACAAACTAATGAAGACCAAGGACAGAATGAAGCATTTACTAACCATCAGCCGGTAAAACTTATGTAGAGCTAAGATACTGGACAATCTCATGGAGGCAGAAAATAAATTTCACTGGAGCACTGCGATATTTATAGGCCAATCAGAAGAAAAGAGAAACAGAGGAAACGTGAGTGGCTGGTGGGTTTGGAGAGAAACAAAGGGGAGAGAAGCACCGTGGAAGTCATCGGGCGGTGGAGTTCCACATTTCACAAAGTGGCTGTCTGTGCACATGCCACTAAATGTAAGGAAGTTCATGATAAATCAGCATCATGTCTGACAAAGATCACTGGTGACCTGAACACAAAGAACCTCAGGGATATGAAGGGTCATAAATTAAAGTAATTAAGGTCTAAAGAAAGCTGCAGATAATGTCTCTACACATAATAGACAATTTGAGATTTTTGAGAAGAGGAAAATATATTTCCTTGTACGACCTTTCAAAATATTCTCAAAATGTTCCTACGCCCTGTCAAAATAGTCCCATTGATTGTAGTTGTAGTGAGTGGTTTCATTCCATTTACTTTATCTTTTTTCTTGAGCTTGGTTTGGGTTTCCTTAATGCTGTTTCCTCTATTTTTTGAAAAGACTATAACATTTTTGAAGCTTTTTTTCACAGATGTTGTTTCAATATTCGTTCTCTGTCGGACCTTGTTGTGGAACTTTACAAAAGTTAATTAGCCCTTGGCTTTTCAATCAGTGTCTAGAAATTAGTAGATAACCTCTTCCACAATCTGAAAGGGAAAGGTGGGCTGGTGCCTGGAATACCACATTGCTTTACTCATGGATGTCATTCAGCCAGGGCTTAATCTCCTAGTAGGACCTATGTTCCCAAGAGCACATAAAACAGAAACTCAGCCAGTGCATGAGACCAGGGCAACAAATCCTTGAAGAGTGGTTGCTTGTATGCTTCTGATTCAGAGTGCAAAACTTGAAATAGGCCAGAAGGGAGTTATCATGATCCTATCTCAACAGAATTGCCTGATCCAAAGTACTTTACAAAATCTTTACTGGGGAAATTAATGTTGAGTAGAGCAGAATTGTTTTTCCTCTGTGTTCTAGAATAATATGGCTAATGAATAATCTATATCAATATGCTTCATTATGCCCCAGTAAGTGACATAATATTTAAGGTAGCAATTCTCAGAGTGGAATGCTATACTTGATTACAAAGACTTTTTCAGCTGCCAGTGAACTGTATAATTTTGGAAGTGTTAGTCAAGCTCTCTGTGTGCCACAGTGGCAGAATATAGATGGAACCAGATTTTATCCTAGATGTCACCTCTCTAGGGAGATATGCCTTCAGGGGCCTCCAGAAAATCTTGCTTATTTGTTTGATTCCGATCTATCAAAGGATTGTGCACATTCTCAGTTTCATCTATGATCACTGTGACTTCTTATTGAAGCTTTTCTTCTTTTTATCTGAACTAGACAATGTTTTTCTTTACTACATCTCTATGACTTAGTAGGTACCTAACATGTATTGATTATTGAATGAAGGAATAAGTTTCAGTGAAAAGTTTAATTTGACTGCTGTGATTTTTATTTCACTTTATTCTCATCTCAGCAATTTAAAAATATTAATTTTGTTTTCTTGGAGAAATGTAGTCCGCTCTCTGATTATCATGTTTACATTTGCCATTTAATCATCTTTGGGCTTGATAGAAAGATTTATTTTATGATATTGTCTATATTTCATGAAGGACTATACTTAAAAAGATCTTTTGAAAATCCACCCGATGCAATCAGTAGATTGCATCTTTCCAGAATATATATTAAATAAGGAGTGGCTACTTCTATACCTTCAAATAATTAAAGTGAGTGAAATTTATATTTCCAACAAGATTATGTAATCTAATTATTTTCTTTTTAGCTCTTCTAGAAGACCTTACAAAGGAGACATGAAAAAGTGGTTTTATAAAATTTACAAACACTCAAAAATATTATTCTTTAGCTCTACTACCCTTCTGACTTATCCTTAAATGACAGGGAGGCGTGCAGCCTTCATTGCAAGGAACACATGAAAAAAATGCCGATAATTTCCTCTTAGCCTAAAGTTTGGCTCCTCAGTACCCAAAATATGGAATTGATAGGAGATGCTAAACATTTGTATATCCTCCTCTATCAGTCTCTATTAATTTAACTTGATTTGTTTTTCCTCCCAGAGCAAATTTAGAGAAAATGGTGCTAATATTATAGTAGATTCTGACATTGGGGGGGGGCGTGTCTGAGAATCTCTTATCTTCAAATATATGAATCCTAGATACCAAGTAATTTCCTCCTACTAAGAGAAAAAACAAAAGCTAGTATGTCCCTAAGTAGGCAGCAGTGAGATTTGGCTTGAGAAGCAGATGCTAAACTTACTGCTAACCTCAATATCGGCTATAAATTCTACCCCACACCAGTCCTCCAATTTCATATCTCTGTAAAATGACAAATCGCTACATGATCACATAAGCTCACTTGTGACTTTATATTTGAATTCGTAAATGCAAAATCTGCACATACCAAGGGTCTAAAGTACCAGAACATTCTGCACGGTCAAATCCATTTTACATTTCTTTCTCTGTTTCTCCCCTCCCATCTCCAGTCAGGTAGTAACAGTTCACCCACAGCTCATCTTACAAAAAGCATCGAGCTATTTTTAAAGAATGACTCATTCTCACACTCCTAAATAAAATACATGTGTGTATAAAAGCCAATAATTCTAGATTGCATGATTTATGAACAAGGCAAGATAATGGAATTTGCAAACCTTGACCAGAAGTGAAATCATCTGATTGAAAGTGACTTTCAAAAATAGATTTCATTTCTCTACAAGTAATAGCTTTATAAAAAATTTCATCATATCTACTTATCTATTAAAAATAATCATTTACGTTGTAAAATACTTGTTCTTCTGGTATTTCTGATTTTAAAATAAATGCTTTCCTTAGAGGTAAAAAATAAGTGGAATAAACACTGCTTATGAGAAATGTGTCTCCAAATAATTAGGTAATTCATGTTGGTATATTGGTGAACTACTTATTAGTTCTTTGTTATTTACAGTGATTTGAATTCAATATATAAATTTATCTATTTTCCTTCCCAGAATATGCTGGATAGTGTTCCTGTTAAGATTCATGTCAAATAAAGCTTGAGTACCATACCTATTGCCTTATATTGAATGATAGTAGGATTCTAATTTTATACTTGCCAATTATCAAATAAAGCTGAATGCATGAACTCAGTCTTCATGTAAGACAAATACAGGTGGGCAGTATATGGAGTCTAGGTAGGTATCTGTGCTCAAGAGATTACGACGATTATACAGGAAAAATGTCAACAGAAGTGAGAGGTCATTATTTTTATCCGTCTTGTCTTGGTTTCTCCTTCTACAAACCCTTTCCCAATTTCTAATTTCAATTATTCAGATGATGAATGGATTGATAACAAATCCTTCAAATTTTTTTTTTTTTTTGCTAGAGGTATCATATTAATGCTAATGATGAGCATTGACAGGAAGCAAGACACAAGGGTAGGGAGTATATTTCATGGAGACTGATAACACTCAACTCAAAATTTGAACCTGTGTTTGAAACCAACTATAAGAAGAAAGAAAAGAGAATTGCCCCTCCCCCCCAAAAAAAAACATAGTCTTCAAAAATTGTTTGCAGGTCCTGAGCACAGCTTCTTAACCTAGGATGGGCAGTCCCTTAAGGAGAACAAGGATGGGCTTCAGAAAATATGGAACCATGTAAAATTGTATGCAAAATGGGGGATGTGTAAAAATGTAAGCGTTTTGTAAGAATCAAGCACAGTAGATTCATATAATTCATGAGATTATCAAAAACATAAGTCATCAAAAACAGGCTAAGAATCACCTGCACCCCCAGAGAGAAAGAGAATAATTTGAACCAGTAAGCAGCGACAAGTCTCCAGGGAT
>CAUYQV010069023.1:0-14713 GCA_963574575.1 Galagoides demidoff | reverse complement strand
AACGTTTTAAAACTATAACTGAGAAAATGACATGAAGGCTGTGTTGATCAGTTTGATGGAAGTATTTTGGATTGCATGTGAAAACCCCACACTGTACCCCAGAAGTGCATTAATGTACATAGTTACCATTCAATAAAAAATTAAAAAAAATTTAAAAAAAATTAAAGGTTTTGACCTATTTTAGTATTTTTTTAAAACACTACACTAGCATATGAAGGTTAGTTCTCTTTAAACATAGCTTGGGACAAAAAGAATAAGTAGGTCCTTTTTGTGTCTTTGAAAAGTTTTCAAGAAAAAGAAATGTTATCATACAATGCTTTACTTACTTAAATATTTACAAGGCAATGGACTAACCGTTTTGGTGAAAGGAAATAATATAGTACTTCTTCTCCTATTGATTTTTTTCTTACCAGTATTTTGCTTCTAAAAAGAAGTAGTTCTTGGCTGGGCACGGTGGCTCACACCTATAATCCTAGTACTCTAGGAGGTGGATCTGCTTCCTGAGCTTAGGAATTCAAGACCAGCTTGAGGAAGAGTGAGTGGCCCTTGTCCGCTAAAAATAGAAAAACTAGCCAAGCATTGTGATGGTTGTCTGTAGTCTTAGCTACTCAGGAGGTTGTGGCTGGAGGATCACAGCCCAAAGAGTTTGAGGTTGCTATGAGCTGTGACACCATAGCACTCTACCCAGGGTAACAGTGACACTCTGTCTCAGAAAAAAAAGTAGTTTTCTAACTTGAATTTCAAAGGCACTGATAACCATGTAAGAATAAAATAATTTATATAAAAATGGCCATTGCAGAAGTCATATCTCTGACAAATAATGCCACAGATTCTGATCTGGTTTGGACATCTAGAAGTTATACATTTTACTGCTCACAGAAAGGAGAAAAATCATTCCTTCAGTAAATATTTGTTGGTTATAAAAGAATATTCTGTTGTCCTCTCCCCTAATGAACTCTAAAAAAACAACAAAATAGCTTCTCTTCCCACCCCACCCTAAATGCAGATGTAACAGTAGAGACCCACTTCAAGTGTTCTGTGGCTGTGGTGCACACAGGCAAGAAAGGCCCAGACCAGTGCTGCCTCCTGTTGGCTCCTCTGGGAACATGTGCCTTGTGAACAGCCTAAGAAAGTGAACAGGGCCTGCCCTTCCCATTGTTCTCTGCACATGTTGCAAAATTTGTGAAAGGGAATGTTAAAAGTTGGTATTCTGACACCTTTAGGAGTTTGAGACTGCTGGGGTAAGTGACATCTTGTCCGAAATGTTATGGTGGATAAGTAGACAGGATCTTGAATTTTGTAGAACCAGAATTAAAATATATATTCAATAACATCTAATAATCACTGGAAATAATTTTTTTTAAACTGTGAGCTCAATGTTTTGTCCATATCCTAAAAATTAATTACCCACAGAATTAATTGCCCATGAGTAAAAATGACAAGTTTACAGTAAAAAATAAATTTACAAATTGTGCTAAATACAGTGAAGTAGAATCCTGGCAAAACTTACACATCTAGTACACGTCAGCATTAAAGTACCATTTGGATATTTACAGTTTTATTAAAATATGTCAAATGTTTGAATACTTTCTATAGTGCTACCAGATCAGCATTCTTTTTTTTAGGACACAGTCTCACTTTGTCACCCTGGGTAGAGTGCCATAGCATCATAACTCCCAGCAACCTTAAACTCGTGGGCTCAAGCGATTCTCTTGCTTCAGCCTCCCAAGTAGCTGGGACTACAGGCACCCGCCACAACACCCAGCTATTTTTAGAGACGAGGCCTCACTCTGGCTCAGGCTGGTCTCTAACCCATGAGCTCAGGCAATCTGACTGCCTCGGGCTCCCAGAGTGCTAGGATTACAGGCATGAGCCACTGCACCTAGGCCATATCAGCATTTCTCAATATTAATAATACCCAGGAAATAGCTTCATAAGCGATCATAAGTGTCTGACAAATAATGCACAGATTCTGGCAAGGAGAAAAATAATTTTTCATTGTTATTGTTAGCTGAGTCAAGTAGAACTACCTAAAAGTATTTTAATCAGAAACAACATAAAATTTTAGCAGATGGATGATCATTTATGAAGCTATTTCCTGGGTATTATTAATATCGAGAAATGCTGATCTGGCCTGGGCACAGTGTCTCACGCCTGTAATCCTAGCACTCTGGGAGGTCAAGGTGGCTGGACTGCCGGAGCTCACAAGTTCAAGACCGGTCTGAGCCAGAGTGAGATCTTATCTACATAGGCACCATAACATTTCTGACAAGATGTTATATTTCCTGCTAAAATTTAACTTAGATAACTGTCAGTGTTAATAGTGAACACATTTTTTGTATATATGCAGTATATATGTACACACATAAATATACACAAACGCACACACATACTCTTTAAAAAACTAATTTATTTACAGCCTGTGTGAATGGACATAAAATGAATATCTCAGGTTCATTTTAGGTTGTCTATCCAGAATTTCTTGCCAATAGGTTGTAGTACATTAGAATTGACTGGACTTTCTAAGTCTTAGCCAATAAAAGCAATTATCTAGTGGCATTTTTTTTTTTATTTTAGAGGGAGCTGAGACATTGAGAAATGTAATATAAAAGAATATTTAAATTTAATGTATCCCTAATGTATAGTAATCTTTTTTTTATCATAATGTTACAACCATATTAATATGTTTTTGGAAATCTCATCTATCCCTTTTTCTTCTTTATCACTATTTAATAACTTTCTAACATGAAAAAGGAAAAACAAGACAATTAATTTGTTTGAAAACAATTACATTTTTAATTTTTAAAGTTATTACTTTAAAATGAAGTTATCAAAATGAAATATAGCCAGGCCAGGCATGGTGGCTCATACCTATAATCCAGACTACATGGGACGCTAAGCCAGGAAGATCAGCTGTGTGAGTGCAGGAGTCCAAGGTTACGATGAGCTATGATTGTGCCATTGCACTCCAGCCTGGACAACAGAGCCAGGTCCTGTCTATTTTTTAAAAAAAGAAAAAGAACCCACATTTGTTGAGCTTTGTATGCCAGGCATGATTCTAATTAATTCTCAAACAAGCTGTAAAGTGTAGGTACTTTAACATTCCAGTTTTGTGGACCAAGAAGGTAGAGTACAATTACATTATATTGCCTCCTATGGAGTATTATTTTAGTGTGTACTTTTTGAACAATTAGTTTCTGTTTATGTTGCATTATTATCATTTATAGTTGTTTTGTTTGTTTGTTTTTCTGGAGATAGTTTCAGTTGCTCTAGGGTACAATGCTATGGCATCATAGCTCACAGCAGCCCCAAACTCTTGGGCCCAAGTGATTCTCTTGCCTCAGCTTCCTGGGTAGCTGGGACTACAGGCACCTGCCACAATGCCTGGCTATTTTTAGAGATGGGGTCTTTCTCCAGAGCTCAAGCAAGCCACCTATCTCGGCCTCCCAGAGTGCTGGGATTACAGGCATGAGCACGGCGCCTGACCCTATCGTTTATAGTATATTATGGTAGTCTTTGAAGCCCTTCTGAGTTTTCTGTACAGTAAGCCAAGATTATTTATTTGACTTATATGTATATTAATGATACTAGTTAAGATATTTATTGGATTAAATGACCTGACTAAAGGAATGAGGTTTTACCTCAGCAATCAGAATAGAGAATCATGTGGCTGGGTGTGATGGCTCATACCTGTAATTCTAACACTCCGTGAGGCTGACATGGTAGGATTACTCAAGGTGAGGAATTTAGGACCAGACTGAGCAAAGTGAGACCCCCCCATTTCTACTAAAAATAGAAAAATTAGCTGGGTGTGGTAGTGTGTGCCTGTGGTCCCAGCTACTCAGAAGGCTGAGGCAGGAGGATGGCTTGAGCTTAGGAGTTCGAGGTTGCCGTGAGCTAGGCCATAGCACTGTAGCCTGGGCAAACGAAGAAGGCTATCACAAAAAAAAAAAAAAAGAGAGAGAGAGAGAGAAAGAATCATTTTGTTTTATGTATGCAAAAAGAGATGGAAATATAAAGAGAGCTCAAAGTTAGAAGCTCATCTTTGCTACTTACTTAATCATTATTGAGTAGTTATATTCATTAGTTGTTAACAGCAAGGGCTGAGAGTCTTTATATCGGGCTTGTGAATCTCTGAGATATTAAAAGGCTTTTAATTATAATATCTTCTGATATGGTTATAAAGTATTTTTCTTTCTGTTCCCAAAGCATCCCATTTGGAAATTTACTGAGTCGTATATTACTCCTAGCTGTTGTTTTTTGGAAGGACCAACCCGATTTAGTGGGGTTTTTTTTTTTGTATTTCTTCTGCTTTCTATTTTTACCTTTCTGACTTAGTAATATCCAAAAGATTTTAGTAAAAGTATTATATGGTTGTTAATTTGAAACAGTCTTTTATTTCAAAAAACTAGCTAGTGTAAACAAATCACCTATGCATTTTGAGTGCTCTGAATATCTCAGAAAGAAAAAGTTAGTAAGCTCATTTGCAAGATTTTTTTTTTCAGATAGTTGTGGCAGTTGTGCTAGATACAATAGGGACAGTTTCTCATTTTCTAGCCCAAAGTTGAGTATGTCTTATGAGTGTAGCTGGAATCAAAGCATTTCTATGTTTTTCATGATCAATGTATCTTGGAGGCATTTTGATGACTTGGGGCTGATTTTAGCTGAAAAAAGAATTATGACAGAATTGCCAGGAGAAGGAACAGATGGTTTTTAAGTTTTAGGATGAGTAGGTTGGTTGCATAGCACAGGGGTAATTGGATAATGTAAAAGGCAGTGCCTATGAGAATAATCAAGGAAATGTTCCCAGGGTTGTTATGGTTTAGCAAAAGGATGAATGAAATAAGGTAATGTGCATGTGATACAGGTCATTAGAGGTCACTGAGCAGAGATATCTGGAGTGCAGTGGAGCCACATGAGGGAAAAGGTACTAGTAGAAATTTTATTGGTCAGGAGAGGTCACTACAGTGCCCCACTGTCCCATGCTGTTGATGTATTGGTCAGGGGAGGTCACTACTAGCACCCCACTGTCCCAGGCTGTTGTCCCCAGGCTCCCATGGCCCTTTAGGAGTCATCAGTATAGCCTGATGATGATGATCAAACGCCTTTATTGTCTTGAATGATTTAATCAGTAAAATCATGAAAAATTATAGTTTGGGGGGAACAAAGTAATCATAACTCTGCTCTTCTGAATTTTACTCATTCTTGGCAGGGCCCCAAATGCCCTTGCTAGGGCTGCTTGCTTTGGGCTTAGCCTCTCCTTCAGTCGGCTCTGTCAGCCAGGGCAGTCAGCACCACCCTTCTGAGTGCCCTGGGTAGGGTCACCTCACTTTCCTCCTCAAAACTTTCTACTCCTTGGCAGTCTCTGTTTTAGTAAACCTCAGTACCTTGCACACACTCATTCTCCTGTGTGTGGCTCTCAGAATCCCTTGAGCAGGTGCTGTGCTCCTTTGCTTTGCCCACCTTCGCGTGAACATCTGCAGTGGCCTTCTGATGCCCGATGTAGCAGATAGATAGTCCTTCTGGCTTGCTTTTTCTCCTCATTTACACACATCTTCCCTAACTCCCATTTCTCTCAAATAAATGGCCTGTGCTTACAGTTCTTTAGTCCTCTGACTTACCTGTTAGTCAAAACTAACATCAGCTCAGCTCACAGTGGATCCTCATGGAGCATCACTGACAGGTTCTTAGAAACTGCAACCTGAGGTGAACTGACATATGAGGAAATCATTCTTTTTTCTCACTAACATTGCAATGAAATGACATTTGAGGACTCGTTATACTTGCCTTTACTTAGTTGCAGTTTCCAGGAATTCATCAACAACGTTAAGTGTGAATTTGCCATACATGTGTACTTTGGTGGAGACTGAGCATATAAAAATTAATAAGATATTTTAACTGCTCCAACTTAATAACATATGAGTTGGATGTGATGTATCAAATGCTTAGTATAGGCTATAAATGTCAAAAGGTGAGGAAATAGTACTGACCGGAGCTGTTGAGGTAGGATTCACAAAGGAAGTAGGTGAACAGCAGGCTGTGAGTGAGTTTGTACATGTGTGCGTGTGTCTTGTCTTTCTCTGCCTCCTATAAGAACGGGACTAATAACCTGTATAACAGGTATGTGAGGAGAATAAGAAAAAACAAAGTATATTTTCTATCAATTGGTAAACACAGAAAGAAAAAAAAAATTTTAAAGGCCAAGTATGGAGCTCTGTTCTTGCCTTGAGTATAAGAGACAGCAGTCAGCTAGAAGCAAAGGTTTATGTAAGGAGAGAACAGGCGATGTAACTAAAGAGGTAAATTGGTTTTAGAAAATTAAAAAAAAACCAAATGATTATATGTACTAACAGCACAACTATACAGAGTAAGAATTTCTAAGTTCGAACTGGGGGGAGGGTAAGGTCAAATGCCTTTTTAAAGCAACCTCAAAGTTTTAGATTACCAGGCTTGGCATAAAGAGTGGATACTTTCTTGGCAATTCTTATTGGTAATTCAGGTGGCTTCTTTAGGCCCCACTGAACATGGATGATAACGAAAGTGTCCTGGATTCCTAAAGTCCTGACTATCAGGCAGTAAAATATTTTTATATCTTCATATTGATTGAAATATTGGTTTTTCAGAAGCAATGAAGTAGAAATAACATAAAAACACTTCAGGTTAATGTTAGTATCTCTTGTTTCTGACATTCTGTTGTACTCAAGTTGAGCTGTTATTTGTGACAGGAAGTCTGTGCAAAGGCTGCTGGTTATGTCTTTGAGTCTTGCTGTTCAAGTCATGGAAGATTCTTCCTTTCCGTGTTGTTATTCAGTTATTTTCATCTTTGTTTTGTGTCTTGAGAGGTTAAGGTTAAGCCTAAGTCTGTTTCACATATTTTTAATAAGAGAATTACATTCTGAGAAAAGATACCAGATTGATTGGTTCAAGTTTGGTTAATGCAGATTTTTATTTTGAAAGATAAATCAGTTCATTGCATCTTTTTCCCTATTAAAGATGATAATTACCCTTTGCTGTTGCATTCATGTTTTCTTCAGAAAGTTACTTTCAAAGTTCCAACTTTAAAAACATAGCATGGAGAGTCTGTTACTGTGTTAAAAATAAATAATCATGGGCGGCACCTGTGGCTCAAAGGAGTAAGGTGCTGGCCCCATATGCCAGAGGTGGCGGGTTTAAACCCAGCCCCGGCCAAAAACTGAAAAAAAAAAAAAATGAAAAAATAATAAATTATTACTATTTATGAACTATAAGTAATACATAAATCTGAAAATAGCTCTTGTAGTATGCCATCACCATCAAACATTCCCTTCAGTGTTTCTGTATAGAAATCTGGAAGAAGAAACTTACACTCTGGTGTTTTGCTTCCTTGTAGTAGAATTTGCATGTTTCTGATTCAGTCCAATATATACACAGAGGGTTCTCAACATAGGATGATTTGATTAATGAGTTTTTTACTTTACCATGGAGTGAAACCAATGCAGTCAGTAGAAACCGCACTTTTGATACCCACATAATCCCTGTTTTTTACTTTCAGTGCAGGAATCAATAAATGACACGAGCTGTTCAACATTTATGGAATAAGTGTCTGTTAGATGATTTTGCCCAGCTGTAAGCTAGTGTAAGTGTTCTAAGCACATTTAAGGTAGGCTAAATGAAAACACAATGTTAGATAGGTTAGTTATATCAAATACCTTTCTAACTTAACAGTATTTTCAATTTACAGTGGACTTATTGGGATATAGCCCCCTTGTAAGTTGAGGGGCATGTATACTTCCCATTTGGAAATAGTAATCTTTGACAATATTTTCAAAGTGTGATGTTCGTGTTGAGATCAAAGATAATTTTTAAAAACTTAGCTTTGGCATAAACAGGATTATATGACTTTGATTATAGTAGGTGTAGAAGAAAGAGGTAGAAGAAACCTTTTTTTTTTTTTATAAAGAGGTAGAAGAAACTATTTTTATTGACAACACACTGTGTGCCTAAGACATATGATACCTTCCAGTATCTATAGCACTCTTATAAAATATTATTTTTATTTGCAATCGAGAAAATTGAGACACAAGATCATTTGCCTATAATTATGCAAACAGTAAATGACTTGAGCGTAGAACCCAGGATTTTCTAAGTTCTTAAACCCACTCTCTTTGTTCTTATGACACTGCTTTTTCTATAAATATAGCTGAGTTAAGTTTTTCATTTGAGAATGTTGATCTCAAGTAATTTTAAGGGACCCAGCATACCCAATAACAGTGCATGGAAAAGAATAAGCCCTGTAGAAATGTACGTCAGTAAACACTTGCTTTAAATTATCTAGCATAATCATTTAATTATTTTCCATTAGCCTTCTAGAGCAAGCATTTATATTAGTTTTTCTTTCTTTGATATTTTAGAGGTATTCTTGCCTTTTAAAACAATGTGCTATATAATTTATATGACTTTCATTTCGGGTATTATCTTAGGCAGTTGCTCTGTGGTTTAATAAGGTAATGGCTTTAGGAATGTATAATATTGCTTAAGTCAAGACTGCCTTGAAAAGGGGCCCATAGTTTCTGTTTTAGTTATATACTGTCAGCTGTCATTTCTCAAAGTCACATTCTGGCAGTTCCTTTCCTGATGCTTTCTATTTTTTTTCCTTTGCAATAACTTAAGTGCCCTTGTTTATTGGGAAAATGAGGTAACTACACTTACTAAATCAGCAACCTTAATATACATCTAATTATATTTATCCATAAGTTTTGGCCTGTGGGTTTAAATGTGTCTTCATCCTCCTGGAGAAATAATACTTTGATTCACTGACACTGCAATTCTTTCTCTCTCTCTCTCTTTTTTTAACAAGGGGATAACAAATTCTTCTGTATTTTCCTTAGGCAGAACTATACTGGCAGAAGTATTTTGTATGTTGAAAGGGCCAACAGGCTTACCTTTTTTTAAAAATTACATATATTGCTTTTGTGATCCTAAATATTTGAATGTTTCTTACTGGCTGTGTTTGTATGAACACAGCCAGAAAGACTAAACTAATAGCAGTTTTGTTTAGAATGTTCTTTCATTTGCAGTGGTTCCTTTTCTCCGTTGAGCCTGCTGTCTTTATTCACGAGTCTCCCTTTCTTCACTGTGGTGGGGGCTGATGTCTCTGTTATGGCCACTTAACAGCCATGCAAAGTGATGTAAAACAGGTTTGAAACTTAAAATGCTTTTCTTTCCAACTTTATCTGCAAACATCTATCTTCAAGTTTCTCTAGCAGAGTAAGTGAACCAGCTGTGCTTTCTGTTTGCTTGTCAGGCAGTGTTTCACTAGCATTTTCACTTTTGTCTTAGCAATAACAGCACAGCGTGGTGGATAATCCACATTCCTCTTCTGAGTGCATCTGCAGATATACATACGTGCTTGGCTTGTCTCTACAGCGCATTACTCATATGTGGTGTCTGATTTGTTGTGACATACAGGCAGTCCCCAGGTCACAAGCAAGACAGGGTCTGTAGGTTTGTTCTTAAGTTGGATTTGCATGTAAGTAGGAACAGGTACATTTACCTTTTACTTGTAATAACCTCTGTTCATACATGAAAACTGAATATCAGTTGGATGTTTGTAACTCGGGGATGCACTGTAATAGCCATTGTTTGTAACTGTGAGTTGTATTTAAGGTCAATGTTTGTAACTCAGGGAATGCTTGCATAGTCATGGTAGCAGTGTATTCCAGCATCACCATGGTCATTTTTTTTCTTTTGAGACAGAACTTCAAGATGTCACCCTGGGTAGAGTGCCAGGGCATCACAGCTCACAGCAACCTCCAACTCCTGGGCTCAAGCAATTCTCCTGCCTCCTCCTCCCAAGTAGCTGGGACTACAGGCACCTGACACAAGGCCCAGCTATTTTCTGGTTGCAGCTGTCATTGTTGTTTGGCGGGCCAGGCTGGATTTGAACCTGCCAGCTCAGGTGTATGTGGCCGGCGCCTTAGCTGCTTGAGCCACAGGCACCAAGCCACCGTGGTCAGCTTAAAGAAAACACACAGCAGTTTTAATGTCAACTGGAACTTTTCATACTCAGCTCAAATCATGTTAGAGGCATAGTCTTGGCACTCCTATAAAAGCAATATATTATCAGATATAAAATAACTCAAGCAGCTTACCTTAGTATGCAGATAAACCTCTTAAAGAATGATTTCATCTACTTTTTCAATGAATAGAGACCCTTTCCATATTTTTATTTTGGGAGCTTACAACTTAAACATACAATGTTGAGTTCTCCTGAATATATAAGTAATAGATATTCAGAAATTGGTCGGCTACAATGCCACACCTTGTAGAACAGCAATCTGCAGATGACTTAATTCTTTACCTCTAATCATTATTCTTCCCTTAAACTTCTGTTTTGAATCTTCAACTGCCTACTAGGCAATTAAATTGACTATTTCATCATCACCTCAGAGTCATTTATTTTTGTTACTTCATTAGTAAACATTTAATGGCAACATACCACATACTATACATCATTTAATCATTAAACTGATATTCATTAAGCACCCATTATGTGCCAAGTACTTTGACAGGCACTGAGATTCAAGTGGTAAGTTTACAGACTTATCTTTTTTTAGAAATTACATATGTTGCTTTTGTGATCCTAAATATTTGAATGTAATGTTGCTTACTGGCTGTGTTTGTCTGTTTACGTCAGTTTTATTGTTTCATCTAAGAAATGAAACAATAAAAACCCTCAAAGATATCCTGAGATATCACCTAACACCATTGAGAATGTCCCACATCACAAAGTCTCAAAACTGTAGACGCTGGTGTGGATGTGGAGAAAAGAGAACATCTTTACACTGCTGGTGGGACTGCAC
This sequence comes from Galagoides demidoff, assembly GCA_963574575.1. Classification (NCBI taxonomy): domain Eukaryota; kingdom Metazoa; phylum Chordata; class Mammalia; order Primates; family Galagidae; genus Galagoides; species Galagoides demidoff. Next base: position 3,872 of record CAUYQV010069023.1, on the reverse strand, counting down.
ACTAACACAACCATTTTGGAAGGAAGTACAGAGAATCCTCACAGAACTCAAACTGGACCTCCCATTTGATCCTGCAATGCCGTTACTGGGCATCTACCCAGAAGAAAAAAAATCCTTTTATCATAAGGACATTTGCAATAGACTGTTTATTGCAGCTCATTTTAACATCATCAAAATGTGGAAACAGCCTAAATGCCCACCAACCCAGGAATGGATTTTTATAACTGATGAGAAGTAAGGGTCCACTTTCTGTCTTTCACAAGTGGTTATCCAGTTCTCCCAGCACCATTTATTGAATAGGGATTCTTTTCCCCAGTGTATGTTCTTGTTTAGTTTATCAAGGATTAGGTGGCTATAAGAAGTTAGTTTCATGTCATGGTTTTGTATTCGGTTCCAAATGTCAATGTCTCTATTTTTGTGCCAATACTGATGTCTTTTTTTTTTTTTTAGAGACAGAGTCTCACTTTGTTACCCTCAGTAGAGTGCCATGACATCACAGTTCACAGCAACCTCCAGCTCTTGGGCTTTAGGCGATTCTCTTGCCTCAGCCTCCCAAGTAGCTTCCCAGGCTACTACAGGTGCCTGCCACAATACCTGGCTATTTTTTGTTGCAGTTTGGCCGGGACTGGGTTTGAACCTGCCACCCTCAGGGCATTGGTGCCCTACTCACTGAGCCACAGGCGCTGCCCAATACCAATGTCTTTTGATCACTGTGGCCTTGTAGTTTAGCCAAAAGTCTGGTAGGGTGATAACCCCAGCTTTATTTTTGTTACTAAGAATTGCCTTGGCTATACTGGGTTTCTTCTTTTCCATACAAAATGAAGAATTACTTTTTCCCAATCTTGAAAGTATCATGGGGATTGCATTGAATGTATAGATTACTTTGGGAAGTATAGACATTTTGACAATGTTAATTCTTCTGAGCCCTGAGCATTGTATGTTATTCCATTTGTTAATATCTTCTGCTATTTCTTTTCTTAGCATTTCATAATTTTCTTTGTAAAGGTCCTTGACCTCTTTTGTTAGGTATATTCCTAGGTATTTCAATTTTTTCGAAGCTATTGTGAAGGGAATTATGTTCTCAGTTAGCTTCTCATCTTGGCTGTTATTGGCATATACAAAGGCTACTACTGATTTGTGGATATTGATTTTATATCCTGAGTCTTTGGGGTTCTCTAAGTATAAGATCATATTGTTAGCAAAGAGTGAGAGTTTGACCTTCCCTGCCCCCGTTTGGATGCCCTTTATTTCCTTCTCTTGCCTGATTGTATTGGCTAGAACTTCCAGCACTATGTCTAATAGTAGGGGCAATATAGGACAACCTTGTCTGATTCCAGTTCTAAGTGGAAAAGCTTTCAGTTTTACTCCATTCAGTATAATATTAGCTGTGGGTTTGTTGTAGATGGCTTCAGTCAGATTCAGAAAACCTATGCCTATATTCTTAAGTATTCTAATTAGAAAAAAATGCTGAGTTTTTTTGAGTGCTTTAATCTGCATCTGTTGAGAGGATCATGTGGTCTTTGTTTTTGCTTCTGTTGATATAGTGAATTACATTTATAGATTTGTGTATGTTAAACCATTCTCCTATCCTTGGGATGAAATTCACTTGATTGTGATGAATGATTTTTTAATGTATAGCTATAATCTGTTGGCTAAGATTTTATTGAGAATTTTTGCATCTGTATCCATTTTAGTTGGGTCTTTTCTTGGTTTTGGTATCAGGGTGATGTTTGCTTCATAACATTTTGGGGAAGATTCCTTCCTTCTCAATTTTTTGGAATAGTTTTTGCATTATGGGTATAAGGTCTTTGAAGGTTTGATAGAATTCTGGTGTGAAGCCATCTGGACCACAGCTTTTTTTATTGGAAAATTCTTTTATTGTTTCTTCGATCTCAGTTCTTGAAATCAGTCTACTCAAGAAATCTATTTCTTAAGTCTAGGGAGAGGGTGTGATTCCAGGTATTGATCCGTTTCCTCCACATTGTCCTGGGCATAGAGTTTCTTATAGTACTCAGTGATGATCTCTTGTATCTCTATGGCATCTACTATTATTTCTTTCCCCTTTATCATTTCTGATTGAGGTTATTAGAGATTTTACTTTTCTGTTTCTGGTTAATCTGGCAAAAGGTTTATCGATTTTATTTATTTATTTTTTCAAAAACCAACTTTTTTTTTTTTTTCTTGAGACAGTCTCACTTTGTCACCCTTGGTAGAGTGCTGTGGCATCATAGCTCACAGCAACCTTAAACTCCTGGGCTCAAGCGATTCTCTTGCCTTAGCCTCCTGAGTAGCTGGGACTACAGGTGCCAGGTGCAACAATAACTGGTATTTTTAGAGATGGGGTCTCACTCTTATTCAGGTTAATCTTGAACCTGAGAGCTCAGGCAGTCCGCCCACTTCACCCTCTCAGAGTGCTAGGATTACAGGTGTAGGCAACTACACCTGGCAAAACCAACCTTTTGTTTTGTTAATTTCTTGAATGATTCTTTTATTTTCAATTTTACTAATCTCTGATTTAATTTTAGTTATTTCTTTTTCTGCTGGGCTTGGGGTTTGGGATTAGATTGTTTTTCTTTTTCCAATTCTGTAAGATGGTTCATGAGGTTGTTGATGCACTCTCTTTCTGTTTTTTTAATATTGTCACTAATGTGGTTAAATTCCCTTTTAAGACTGCTTTCCTGTATCCCACAGGTGTTAGTAACTTGTGTCTGCATTGTTGGTATGTTTGAAGAATTTAGCAATTTCCTCTTTTAGCTCTTCCTGAACCCAGCAGTAATTCAGCATGAAGTTGAATATCCATGTCTTTGTGTGGGGATGAACATTTTTGTTGGAGTTGAAGTCTACCTTTATTGCCTTGTGGTCTGAGAAGATACAGGGTATAATTTCTTTTCTCTTAATTTTTCTGAGGTTTAATTAGGATCCTAGGATGTGGTCAGGTTTGAAGTATGAACCATCGGCTGACTAGAAAAATGTTTATTAACTTTGGGATGGTGTGTTCTGTATGTGTCTATTAATCCCATTTGTTTTAGAGTCACATTTAAGTCTTTTTTATCTTTATTTAGTTTCTGTTTGGAGGATCTGTTCAGTTTTCTCAGAGGGATGTTGAAGTTCCCAATTATTATGGCATTATGGGAAATTATATTACTCAGACCTATCAAGGTCATTTCATAAATCTGGGAGCGTTTAAGTTGGGTGCATAAATATTTCAAATTGAAATGTTGGGCCAGGCACAGTGGCTCATGCCTGTAATCCTAGCACTTTGGGAGGCTGAGGTGGATTTCTTGAGCTCATGAGTTCAAGACCAGCTTAAGCAAAAGTGAGACCCTGTCTCTACTAAAAATAGAAAAACTGAGGCAAGAGGATTGATTGAGCCCAAGAGTTGGAGGTTTCTAGGAGCAATGTTGCCATGGCACTTTATCCAGCATGACAGCTTGAAACTTTGTTTCAATAAATAAATAAATAAATAAATAAATAAATTTGAAATTTCTTCTTGTTGTATTATTCCTTAGACCAGTATAAAGTGTCTATGTCTGTCTTTCTTAATTTGCTTTAAATCTGCTTGTATCTGAAAATAAGATTGCAACCCCCCCCCTTCTGATTTCCATTTACTTGAAATACTGTTTTCCATCCCTTGACCCTGAGTCTTGATTTGTCCTTGAAGGCTAGGTGTGTCTCCTGGAGACAGCGTATAGATGGCTTGTGCTTTTTGATCCAGTCAGCCAGCCAGTGCCTCTTCAGTGGTAAATTCAATCCATTGACATTTATTCAGAGAATTGATAAGTGTGGTGGAGTTCTATTCATCTTATTTTGTGAAAGTGCATTGTGTAGTTTTATCCTTTGCACCATTGTGAAAGCTAAGCTTTACCTTTAGC
>CAUYQV010069018.1:0-47468 GCA_963574575.1 Galagoides demidoff | reverse complement strand
CTTGGGAGGTGGAGGCAGGAGACTCGCTTGAGCCCAGGAGTTGGAGGTTGCTGTGAGCTGTGATGCCACAGCACTCTACCCAGGGGGACAGCTTGAGGCTCTGTCTCAAAAAAAAAAAAGAGCAGGCAATATCAGATGCTGAAAAGGATGTAAAAAAAAGGGGAAGGTAGAAATGTAAATTAGTAGAGCCATTATGGAGAACAGTATGGAGGTTTCTCAGAAAACTAAGAATTGAACTAGCATGGATATATAATCCAGCAATTCCACTAGTGGGTATATACCCAAAAGAAAATAAATAAATATGTGGAAAACATATCTGCCCTACCATGTTTATTATAGTGCTATACACAATGGCAAAACTATAGAATTAACCTAAGCACCCATCAGCAGATGAATGGACAAAAAAATATTATTGGTATATTCATGCACATACATACAATGAAGTATCATTTAGCCATAAAAAATAAAATCCGGTCATTTGTAGTATTGCAGGAAGATGAGGTCCAATGGAGAGAAAGAACACCCAAACACCATGTTTAAAAGAAGAAAGGTTTTATTGCAGCCAGGGGAGCCACTGAAGACCAGAGTCTAAAATGGCCACGCTCCCTGACTGGCTGAGTCTTCTCCTTTTTATCCCTAGTCAAAAGTCCCAGCCCATGGGTACCATTCTCATTGGTCAGTTTGAGTCAAACAGGCTTAAGGCTTTTACAGAACCTTGGGCTTTTATAGAAGCAGAAGCAAGCATTAGTTTACAGGTCCCAGGAAGTTAAGTTTCTATAAATTCCTAAGAGCTGAGTCACTATGGGGAGGACCTTGCAGGTGCATCCTTGGGACTTACTTGAGAAGACCTCTGTTCTCTTAGACCTCACTTTTCCCAGGTATCCTCTCTTGGTAGTAACATGGATGGAGCTGGAGGTCATTGTATTAAGTGAAATAAGCCAAGCACAGAAAGACAAGTATCACATATTTTCACACACATATGTGAAAGTTAAACAAGTTAATCTTATGAAGATAGAGAATATATTGGTGGTTACCAGAGAAGGGTACTGGGGAGGGAGGAATGAAATGAAGTTGATTAATGAGTACAAATACAGAGTTTTGATAGAAGAAATAAGACATAGGGTTAGACAGGTTAGACACAGGGTTAGAGGGAGGGGTGTGGGCAAGAAAAAAAAAGAAAGAAAATAGTGACTAATTCTTATATAAATTGTATTTAATTTTGACCAAAGTACATTACTTAAAGATTAAGTTTTAAGTCAACATGTTAATATGTTGTTTATCATATTGCATCCTCATTTATAAGTGAAATATTTTTTGTAATTTCTCCTTTATAATAATATATTTTCTCCAATTTTAATATCAGGTGTATCCAGATTAAGTAAAATGATTTTTAATATCTCTTTTTCTATTGTCTATAAGATTTGGCATTATCTGTTTTTTATTTATAAATATTAGTTGTCTATTTTTTTGAGACTTTGCAAAAAACAAAATAATAAGAAGTTAACTGATCAAAGTATTCTATAATAGACATACTCCTATCTGACAATGGGAATGTTACTTTCTTTGCATTATTATCTGATTTCTTTTCTGAATGTATTTATCTTCATTCGTTCTTTATGAGGTTTTTGTTCTCAGTCCTTATTTTAAACATTGTTATTGTCATTAAATTTAGCCTTTTTAATTCTGTGAAGAACAAAAAAAAGACATATTTAAAGTGATGGATATCAAGTACACTGATTTGATCTTTACAAATTATATGAATGTATTAAATTATTTCCTATACCCCAAAACTGTGTATATCTATTATGCATCAATAAAACTTCAAAATTAAAAACTTTAAAAAAAATATATTTTTTGAGACAGAGTTTCACTCTGGTGCCCTGTTTAGAGGGCCATGGCATCAGCCTCTCTTATAGCAACCACAAACTCCTGGGTTTAAGCAATCCTGCTTCAGCTTCCTAGCTAATTTTTCTATTTTTAGTAGAGACTGGGTCTTGCTTTTGTTCAGGATGGTAAAAATATTTTTAAATGTAATTATTTACCAAGGCTTCTGGAAAAAAGCAGATATTAGCATTTTATATGACTGTTTGGGTTTACTCCATTGTATACAGAATACCCCTTTCCTGACCCTGGCCCTACCCTAAACTTTCATTGCTTTAAACAAATTAGCTTATCTCTTAGCAGTTGATAAATTTTCAGAGTCTGTGCCCCCAGGCTTATGTTAGATCTGACATTTTTCTTTTTTTTTTAATTGTTGGGTATTCATTGAGGGTACAAGAAACCAGGTTACACTGATAGCATTTGTTAGGTAAAGTCCCTCTTACAATCTTGTCTCTGACATTATTTTTCAAACACACTCTTTTGTCAGCTTCCCAGAAGAAAGATATACATTAGATTTTTCCTGTTATTAGTAACGAGGCAAATAGTGTTGCTCAGGTACCTAATTTGTGTTACTTTATATAGCTTGGTGTTAAAGATTATGAGACCACTGGAATATGAACACTAAATGGACATAAAGTATTATCCATTTTCATGTGTGATGATGGTGCTGTGGTTGTATTTTAAAAGCATCATTATTTTTAGAGATATATGCTGTATTAGTTATCTATTGTCATGTGGCAAATTACCCCCAAATTTAAGCAGCTTAAATCAATACAGATTTATTTTCCTCAAAATTCTGTGAGTCAGAAGTCTTAGTATGGCTTATCTGAGTCCTCCATCTCAAGTCCTTTACAGGGCTATGATCAAAATGCTGGCCAGGGCCAGGGTTTTATCTGAAGACTAAACTGGGAAAAGATTTGCTTCAAGAGTTATTGACTAAGGGCCTCAGTTACTCACTAGCTGCTGGTTAGAGATCACTCTTAGTTCCTTCCAACATGTGCCTTTCTAACATGGCAGCTTGTTTCATCAAAGCCAGTAAAAAAGAGAGGGGGAAGGGAAGAAGGAAAAGAAAGTCTGCCTGCAAGATCAAAATCACAATCTTCTGTAACATTATTACAGAAGTGACATCCCATTACTTTTGCTTTAATTTAGTAATTAGAAACAAGACTCAGTAACTGTGCCTACACTCTTATAGAAAGAGTAATCACACCAGGGGATGGATACCATATTCAAGGGTAACATGAAATACACATATCTGACTTCTGTCAATGAGAATTTTTATGTGCTTCCATTACATTTATAAGTACACTGAGAGTTCTGTAAATCTGCACCTGTTGTTGGGCTGTATATCTTTTTAGAATGTATCATCCACGTTCTTTAAGAAAAATGCAATTGAGTGCAAAATAATCACCCAATATCCTACAAGAGATAAAAAATTAAATTTTTATGCAGTAAATCTAAGTCTTTGTAATGATCTCATCCTTTACATTTTAATGTTTCTCTCAACTGATTTCAGATATTCACTTTTACGTTCTTCTAGTTATTATGGTTATTATTTAATAATTGAGACCATAACAAATATATATATATATACCAGTAGCCAGTTAGACTTTAATGTGAACCAGAATCACCAGGGAAGCTTGCTGAAAATGAAAGTTCTGGAGCTCCAATGAATAAATCTAGCTAGATCTACTATGAACTCACATTATGAGGAAATGCCCCCTCGCGATTCTCACACAGGTAGAATATTAGCATACTTTTAAGGATAGTAAGACATTGTCAAAAGAATCCAACATTCCTTTAGGAATTCCAAGTAATCTCTTCTAGAGAAGTGAAGTTACACATCCAAGGTTATTTTTCTTATTTAAGGACTGAACTGAGAGAAGAACTCAGAGCTCCTGACTCATTCTTTACTAATTTTATTTTTGTTAAGTGCCTACCTCTTATCAGACAGAAATTTCAGCATGAACAACAGACACTGTGGTCCTGAAGAAGACGGGAGATATGCTCACATGGTAAGGCCCATCATTGGGCACTCTGCTAAATATCTGAAAGAAAAATTTGAGAACTGTGATCTTGCATAATATGTGGATGGGAGAAAAACAGGTAAATAGGTCACACATTCATAATTTCATTTTACAGTCATGTGAAGCAAATTTTACCCCCAATTTATAAAAATTACTGGATTTATTTGCCTGGGTAAAATGTCCAAATTCAGTTACTAAAGTGACCAGACTGCTTTCATAAGGTTATTGCTTCCATTTCTTCTCAAACTACAGAAAATATAGAAATACACACCAACTCATCTCACAAAAATGAGTCCTTGTATTAACCCTTTGGTATATTTAAGTTCAGTACTTTATCTTCATGTAATAAATAGATTAATATAAATTTTTAAATAAAAAATACAGAGGTTGCCTTTTAAAACTGCTTTATTAACTTTACAATATATAATGAGCATCTTTCCATGCAATAGGTAGAATTCTTCTGCTAACAAAAATCTTAAACAGCCTGGGTAAACAAAAACCACAAAATTTAATTAGAAGCTGGTAGTAGAAGACTCACAAATAACATCAAAGGATTTACAACAAAGGTGCATCACCAACATGTGAGTTTAGGAAGTAGGTGTCTCCCTATTCAGGGAAAACAGGATTCAGGGCATAAGGCAAAATTCATCATGATGGTCATGGTGAGGGGGGTCAGTGCTAACTGCCTGGAGACTATGACTCAACTGCTTTTCCCTCAGCTTTTCCATCAACTGTCTCACCTCCTTCCCAATCCTTTCCATATTATCTTCTCTCATCCTTGCCTGTGTGTCTCCAAGCCTATGCATCATGTCCCATCTGTACTGCAAGATGGGCTGCCTAGCGCTGAACCGCCTACAATTTCCTCTAGGCACACAGTATTCACCAGTTTCCAAAGGGAGAGCCAAGGGCTCCCCTCTTTTATTAGCAATTTGGTCCTTTTCTTCCTTTTCTTCATGTTTCTTTTGGGCATTTTCCATGCTGATATTTTTTACAGCTTGCTCTTCTTTGGATTCCATTACTCCTAGACAACAAGAGGAAAAAAAAAAAGGCTGAATTTTTGGCGAACGCTTCAGCACCAAGGACAGAGGATTTACTAATTATTCATGCTTCAGTGTCCTGGATATCAACAGAGTTTTTGTTTTTTGTTATTTTAATTTCATTTTTACCACCTGAGAGGTTTTGTGCGCCCTCTAGGGGACCTCAAGTTCGCACACACCCCCCATCCCCGGCCTTTCCTTTCCCTATCCCTAAACCCACCATTTTCCCTACAGATCCATCACTAGACGTCTGCAGGCACCAAAATGGAGGCCAGGGTATGGGAGAGTCGGGAAGGGTCCTCAGACTCGATTCTGCACTAGCCCTCACCACTGTCCCCTGCACCAACCTGGGCCTATCCTCGCAGTCTCCTCCTCCTCCTTCTGATTCTTGCAGAAAGGTGCACCGCCTCGACACTCAGACCTGCAGACGACTGAAGTGAGGGAAGCAATGACTGTGGCAGCCGAGCACTCACGCCACACCACCGCGCTCCCACACCGTCCCCTTATCCTCCTTGGGCCCGGGCCCTCGTCACCGCCCTCGCCAAGCTTCTCGGTGACTCGGGTGTCCAGTCCCCCATCTGCCCCGCCCCCTGCGATGTTTTCCCACAGAGACCCAGGGGTGAATCCCTAGCGCTTTTAGTTACTCTGCTGCCCATCTGGAATCCCAGCCACCCCAGCATCTTTACCTCGGGGCGCCACTATTAATGTTCCCAAGAATGTTGGGGTGCGCAAAAAGCTGACAAGACCCACGGCGCTGCTCCGCGCCCGCCGCCTGGGTCAGCAAACTGCTGACGCCCTGACCCCTGAGCAGGCCCCGGGGCCCTTCCTTACCTTCTCCTCTTTCCCCGGGCCTGATGCCAGCCCGCCAAGCTCAGGGCAGAGGCGAGTTGGTAGACAGACGCTAGTCAAGACTGAACTGAAGGCTGCGTAGCTCTGCGGCTCCAGGTCACGTGAGAGCCGAGCGTCAGGGAGGAGCTCGCACTCTTCCCCAGCACCCTTTCTGGCTGGCGGCCAGTTCACAGGACCCTCCGCCCCCCACCACCCCAAGCGCCCGCATACAAAGACACCCTCCTCCTTCTATCTTTGCACAGCACCCCAGCACATGCTGCCCTGTCACTCATCTCCATCCTCTCCAATCTGAGGGCCCACAGGTGGCATCATGGTCTTGCATTTGGAGTTTACCCATCTCTGGTTAGCAGGGAGGGTCTGTACTACTTTTCCCCACCCACACCGCCCACTCCTGGCCTTGGCTTGGACTTTGCTGCTTTCTCTCCCCTTGTCCTTGGCAGTATATATGCTTCCTAATAATTTATCTTTATTCCTTTTTTTAAATCAGTATGTCTCAAAATATTGAAAATAAAGGCCAGGCACAGTGGCTCATGCCTGTAATCCTAGCACTCTGGTTGGCCAAGGTGAGTGGATCACTTGAGCTCACCTGTTCAAGACCCGCCTGAGCCAGAGTCAGACCTCATCTTTAAAAATATCTGGGCGTTGTGGTGGCCACCTGTAGTCCCAGTTACTCCGGAGGCTGAGGCAAGAGAACCGCTTGAGCCTAAGAGTTTGAGTTTGCTGTGAGTTGTGATGCTGCAGCACTCTACCGAGTGTGACAAAGTGACTCTATCACAAAAATATATATATTGAAAATAATAAAATTTTACTTTTGAAAGAAATGCTTCAACGTAGAAAAGTAAACAAAAAGGAACCTTGTTTATGTTCACCTATAGCACACAGAAGATACTTTTTCTGGGCTCTACACCATTATTCTTTGAACATTCTCACTTGTTTGAAAATTTCATGGGAATATTCCTGAATACAGTTGATGTTTTCTAAATGATCTATGAAATAAATCTTTAGAGAGCAATCCAGTTGTCAGATTTTGGCAATTTTATGTAAATAATCTACCTTTTTGCTTTCTGTAACAAATTTCAAGGTGTATTGCTAAACATTTCTCTCATTCTATTATAATAAACATTTATTAAATATGGAAAATCATTTGCTGACAAATGACATGGCCTGCTGAAAATTAATGGCTATTACTATTGATGGCTTTGAAGAGCCATGAGGCCAAGGCTGGTTGACGGGTGCAGAGACAGTCATATCATCCCTTCCCTGACAAGAAGTTGAGAAGATATCAGTCTTCTCACCTCCAAATTTCAGAGCCTCACATTTCCTACTTGCAGAATCCTGACTCTGTTGCTCACTCCCCAAAATATAGATGGACAGGTGACCTAGGTCATGACCTTAGTAAAGGACTTTGGTGCCTTCCCTCTGATTCTTCCCCAAATTCACATTTAATGACCCACTTCTCATCAAGAATGGGAGGTCCTTTCTGGTACAGGAACCCAAAGTGGGCTTTCTATGGCTTGGCTTCATGGTGAGAGATTCGAGAAGTGATTGCTCTGGGTGGGAGGGCTCTCAAACCTTTCTGCTCTCCTCTTATTCACCTGGGCTGGGAAGGGGGTGATCTCCCTGGGGCCTATTTGCTCTCATGTGGCTTTGGTGGTACAGAATGCTGGGATCTTCTCCCTATATCCTTCACTTTCAGGTTACCCAGGAAGAGTCCAATCTTGCTGCATGCAGGGTCATTCACTATCTGCCAATCAACACCCATCGTGCTACCACCGCATTTATGCTGTAACTGTAGGAACACTGGCTGATGATCATCCTGAGTAAACTTGGCTTTCTCAATTCAGGAGTCTGTGAAATCTCTTAAAGATTATTCAAAATTATCGGGGAGGGGCAGTGGTATATTGGTATGTTTACCTTTATGTAGGGTAAAAGGCCATATTTCTTAGCAAATTCTTAAAAGAAGCAGATTCTCAAAATACAAAGGGGATTTCCTTCACAGCTGCTCACATTTGCTTATTTGCCATCTGCATTTCCCCTTTGTGGAAGTGCCTTTTCAATGTATTTTATTTTATTTTTTAGGGAAAAGGCTTCACTCTGTTTCCCAGGCTGGAGTGCAGTGGCACCATTATAACTCACTGCAGTCTCCAACTCCTGAGCTAAGGCAATCCTCCCACCTCAGCCTCCTGAGCAGCTGGAAGTACTGGCATGCACCACAATGCCTGGCAATTTTTTCTTCTTCCTCTTCTTCTTTCTTCCTTCTTCTTCTTCTTCTTCTTCTTCTCCTTCTCCTCCTCCTCCTCCTCCTCCTCCTTCTTCTTCCTCTTCCTCTTCTTCTTTTTTTTTTGTAGAGTTGGTATCTCACTGTGTTGCCCAAGCTGGTCTCTAATTCCTGGTCTTAAGTGGTTCTCTCACCTGAGCTTCCCAAAGTGCTGGAATTACAGGTATGAACCACTATGCCCAGCCTACCACTAGATTTTGAGGACCTTTAATATATTCTAGATACAAGTCCACTGTTGGATATGTGATGTAAGCATTTCACATGATATATCAAATAAGTACACTGAACCTCATAAATGCGTCAATGTACATACTTATGATTTAATAAAAAAATAATAAAAAAATTTTCTTTCAGCTGGTTTTTCCATTCACCTAACAATGTCTTTCATGAAACAAAACTTCCTTTCATTTTAAGGAAATATAACTTATGATATAATTTTCTTCCATGAATTATGGTTTTGGTGTCAGGAGTAAGAGCAGTTTACCTGATCCCAGGTCACAAAGAGTTTATCCTGTATTTTCTTCTAAAAGTTTTGTAGTTTTAAATTTTACATTTAGGTCAATGATCATTTTGATTTTTGTGTAATGTGTGAAATTTGAGTTGAGGTTCACCCAACTGATGCCCAGTTGTTCCAAAACCATTTGTTGAAAAGATTATTTTCTCTCCATTGAATTTTCTTGAAATCATAGTAAAAAAAATAAATTGACCATACTTGTGTAGGTGTATTTCTAGATTCCTCTTCTTTTCCATTGGTCTATTCCTAAACTTTCATCAGGGCAACACTGTTTTGACTGAAGCTTTATACTAAATATTATATAATGGGATTGCTCAACTTAATTCTTCATTTAAAAATTGTTTTGGACATTCTAGTTCCCTTTATTTTCTGTATAAATTTTAAAATCACATTTCTATACCTAAAAAAGAAATCCTACTGGAATTTTTATTCGAATTGTACTAATTCCATATATAGATCTACAGATCTATTTAGGAAAATTGTCATTTTTGCTATGTAGCATCCATCAATCCATGGATATGGGTAGTCTTCTCCATTAATTTAGGTTTTCTTTGATTTCATTCATTAGCATTTTGTAGTTTTCAGCACAACAATCTTATACATATTATGTTAGATGTATACTTAAGTATTTCATATCTGGGGAGCTATTGTGGATGGTTTTGGATTTTTCATCTTGGTTTCCTTATTGTTCATTATGAGAATAGAGAAATACTACATATAATTAACTTTGGTATATTGATCATATATCCTCCAATATCACTAAACTCACTTATTAAGTCTATGATTATTTGTTTTTTGTATATTCCTTGGGATTTTCTACATAGACAATCATGTAGTCTGTGAATAGAGATGGTTATTGTTTCTAACTTTTCAATATGTATGCTTTTAAAATTTTTTTCTTTTTCTTCATATTGCACTGGCTAGGCCTTACAGTAGATGTTGAATGGGAAAAAGGGAAATCCTTCCCTCATTCTCAATTTTTATGGGAAAGCACTGAGTCTTTGACCATAAAGTATGATATCAACTATTGGATTTTTGTAGGTGCCCCTTATTAGATTATAAAAGTTCTATTTTATTCCTAATTTTCTGAAAGTTTTTTTTTATCCTGAAAATGCTGCATTTTATCAAATGTTTTTTCTTATCAATTTGATGTGTTTTTTTTCTCTTATAGATGGTAAATATTTGGGACAATATTGATCATCTTGAATATTTAAGCAGTCTTGCTTTCTAGGATAAACTCCACTTGGACATGGGACATTATTCTTTTTATGTATTTCAGGATTCAATTTGTCAGTATTTTGATCAGGATTTTTGTGACTATATTCATGAGAAGTCCTGATATGTGGTCTTCTTTTCTTATACTATACTTGTGTGGCATTGCTGTCATGGTAACAATGTCCTCAAAATTGAGTTGGGGAGTGCTTCCTCATCTTATATTTTCTGGAAGATATTATGTAGAATTGAGGTTATTTATTCTTTAAATGTTTGGCAGAATTCAATGAAAGCTTCCAGGCTTGTAAGTATTTTCTAGAAAATTATTTCCTTATATATTTTATTTTTTATGTTTATAGGACTATTTACAGCATACTTTATAAAGTATAGTGTAAATATGATTTTTGTATGCTCTAGGAAACCAGAAAAATTGTGTAATCACTTTATTGCAATATCTGGTTATCATGGTGGTCTAAAACATCTGTATTTACTATATTTGCCATGATATACAATATATCTCAAAGGGAAAAAGCTTATTTATCTTGTCTATTGAATTTTTGTGGCCTTTGACCATCATCTTCCCATTGTCCTCATCAGCAGCATCTGGTAACCACCATTTTACACTGCTTAGTTCAATTGTTTTATATTCCACTTAAAGTGGAAAATACGACATGGTATTTGTCTTTCTGTGTCTAGCCTATTTCACTTAACATAACATTCTCCAATTCCATCCATGTTGTCTCAATTTACAAAGTTTCTTTTTTTATAGGCTGAATAGCATTCCATTGTGTATATATACCACATTCTTTATTAATTCATTTGTTAATGGACACTGAACCAATTACTTGGTTGTTGTGCCTAGTGCTGCAATGAACACGTGTGCACAGATGTCTCTTTGACATACTGATTTCAAATCTTTTCAGTAAATACCCAGAAGTGGGATTTCGGGATTATATGGTAATTCTGAGGTAATATCTCATTATGGTTGTAATTTACATTTCCCTAATGATTAGTGGTATTAAGCATTTTTTTCACCTATATATTGGTCATTTACATGTCTTCTTCTTTTTTTTATTTTTTGAGACAGAGTCTCACTATGTCGCCCTAGGAAGAGTGCCATGGCATCACAGCTCACAGCAACCTCAAACTCTTGGGCTTAAGCGATTCTCTTGCCTCAGCCTCCCATGTAGCTGGGACCACAGGCACCTGCCACAACACCCAGCTATTTTTTGTTGCAGTTGTCATTGTTTAGCTGGCCAGGGCAGGGTTCGAACCTGCCACCCTCGGTATATGTGGCTGGCGCAATAACCACTGTGCTGTGGACACCGAGCTGTGCATGGCTTCTTATAAGAAATCTCTATTCAAGTCCCTTTCTTCTATTTTAATTGACTATTTGTTTTTAATTCTATAAAGTACTTTGAGTTCCTTAAGTATTCTGGATAGAATAAGTACCCCTAATGAGATGTATGACTAGCAAATATATTTTCTCCCAATACATAGGTTTTCCCTTCACTCTGTTAACTATTTTGTTTGTTTTGAAGAAGCTTTTTATTTTGATGTAATTCTATTTGTCTATTTTTGCTTTTGTTGTCTGTGTTTTTCAGGTCATATTCTAAAAATAATTGCCCAGACCAATGTTATGTCATTTTTTCCTTATGTTTGTTTTAGTAGTTTCACAGTTCCAGATCTTGTGCTTAATTCTTAATCCCTTTTGAATTGATTTTTTTTGTATATGTATATGTACTCAATCCTAAATTTAAACTAATAGGTTAACCACAGTACTTACATGAGAGGAAAAAAACTCAATTAGACAGGGGAGAGAGGGAGGGAGTTCAGTAAGTTTCATCCAATGACATACTTCCTAGGCAAAAGACACAACTACAACTTGGACTTTACCTTACAAATGCAAACAATGTAACCTAATTATATGTTCCCTTATAAAAAATTATATAAAATCCGAAATTTTAAAAAAAGAAATGTCCGGATAGTCATACTGGAACTCCTTTGTATATGATGTGTTTCTTATCTCTTGCTGCCCTTAGAAGTTCTTCTTTGTGTTTGCTTTGTGACAGTTTGATTATTATGTATCATAATGAACTCCTCTTTGGTTTGAAATTTATTGTAATCACATGTGCTTCCTGTGCCTGGATGTTGCATCTTTCTCCATATTGAAGAAGTATTCTGCCATAATTTCTTTAAATATGCTTTCTGGCCCTTCCTCTTTCTTCTCCTTCCTGAATTCCAATTATGCATAGTTAAGGTCTCTTGAGAGTGTCCCATAACTCTCATAAGCTTTCTTCATTTTTTAAAAATTTTTTCTCCCTTGACTGGATAATTTCAAATGCTCTGTCTTCAAGACCACTGATTTTTAATTTGATTGCACCTGCTATTGTAACTTTCTATGAATTTTTCACGTCAATCATATTTATCTGTAGGGTTTCCTTTATTTACCTTTTTTGAGTTTTTGTCATGCATCTCCCATTTTTGTCTACTGTTTCCCAAAGTTCATTTAACTTTTTATCTGAATAATCTTATAATTTACTGAACTTCTTTTAAAATTATTCTGAATTATTTATCATTTTATAGATCTACCTTTATTTAGGGCCCACTGTTGTAACTTTGTTTATTTGGAGGTGTCATGATTTCCGGATTTTTTGTAATCCTTCTGTCCTTGCATTGTTTACTGCTTACTTGAGGATACAGCCACCTTTTCAAGCTTTTACAGGTGTTCCTTTGTAGGGATAGACCTTTACTATTTAGTCTAGCCTGTTATTCTGGTATTGACCTTAAGCCCACAGCACATGCTTTTATGTTGCTTAAATGGCTGGGCTGCTGCCCTTGCTCCAACTTGCTGGGCTCTGGCATTCAGCAAGGCCACTGGCAAGCAAAATGAGCTACAAGATAGGCTATGCAATTGCTTTTTATTGGGCTGTGGTGGCACAGGATGCATTCCTTGGCCCAATGGTACCCACTATTTATCAGTTGTATAGGTTTTCAGGAGGGGCCCTGGGGTTAGGTGGACTTCCTGTTCAGTATGGAAAGGATTAGCTGCTATGCTCAGTAGAAATGCATGGTTGAGGGCTGGGTGTGGGAACTCATACCTGTAGCCCTAGCACTCTGAGAGTACAAGACAGGTGGATTTCTTGAGCTCAGAAATTTGAGACCAGCCTGAGCAACACCGAGACCCCGTCTCTACTAAAAATTGAAAAATTAGCCAGGCATGGTGGTGCATGTCTAAAGTCCCAGCTACTCAGGAGGCTGAGGCAAGAGGATTTCTTGAACACAGGAATCTGAGGTTGTAAGTTATGATACCACAGCATTCTAGCCTTGGGCAACAGAGTGAGACTTTGCATAGATGACGATTGCCTCCCTACCTGGGCAGTATTTTGGGGAAGGTCTCTTGAGCCTGGGCTGAGCTCTGTTAAATTCCCAGATATAGTACTTCTAGCCCCTGCTCTTTGCTTAAGTTCACTGTGGCCGTCATGTCCCTACCTGGGCTTGGACAGGGAATTGCCTTTAACGATGTACCAAACACTGTTAAACTTCTCTCAATGTAGCAGAACTGGTATGACCTCTTTGCTAAAATTTTCTAGAATTATCATGTCCCTCCCTCATAAGGGCCCCAGGGTAGAGTGTAAAGCTGGCCTTAGAGTCTGGCCATCTAGGGATTCAAGCCAGGTAAAACTTTTTATCACTTTGGGGGTTAACCAGATCAGCTTTGCAAGTGGGCTATAGTAGCTGGTACCTCTGATCTTGCACTACTGTTAGCAGGTAGGCAGAGATAACACCAAGATCTGTGTCCTGGCTGCTGTAGGCTTTATCTCTTTGCTTTCTTTCAACCTGACCCAAGGTGACCAATCTATAACATTTCCCCATATTTCCCATGAGATGAGATGAGAGTAGATTTCTTGGGAAGTATTTGAGAATTCCGAGGAAGCTAGATGCCCACCTTAGTTTCTTCTTTCCTTCTGTAGAAACCACAGTGTCTAGGAAATCCTCTTTGTGTGGCATGGTGCCAAATTGGGGAAGGACAAATGCCAAGGTAGTCAAAGTAAGAAAATTTCTTTTAGCCTTTCCATGCAGTTTTTATGCTATTCTGTAGAACACAGATTGAATCAGGCTTATTCTCAATTTGGGTATTATTTTAGCCTAGGTGTTTTTGTCTGTGGATAGTTAGTTGTTAGGTAAACTTTCTGTAGTGGGTAGTAAAGTCTGGTACTTCCTATTCTGCCATCTTGCTGATTTTGTCTGCTCTTTATTTTAATTTCTAGATTAGTATCTGGAGAATGTGTTATCTCCTTTGGAGGAAATGACCTCTTCTTTCCTATTTTCACCTCTAAAACACAGTAACACAACCAAGCCCTCTCCATCATCCATAATAACCAAAATAAGGAATAATTTATTATCTGAAAGTAAGGTATATTATTGAGCAACAATAGTAAGGTTTTAAACACCAGAATGAGAAATGACAACATAATACTAATCAACATAAGAAAATATTTATAAATATCTAATATTCATTTAATATAGAATTTTAAATCAATGAGGAAACGTGATATTATAGAAATAATGTGCAGAGATTAATATTAACCTTACTTTCATATCAAAGTAAATTATCTTTTTTTTTTTTTTTTGCAGTTTTTGGCTGGGGCTGAGTTTGAACCTGCCACCTCCGGCATATGGGGCTGGCACCTTACTCCTTTGAACCATACATGCCACTCCAAAGTAAATTATTAAGAATTAAAGATTTACAGGCAAAACACCAAAACATTACTGGGATAGAAGAAAATATAAGTCCTTTATTTTATGTCATGGAATGGAAAAGATCCATAAAAGTTTAGTGTAAAATAAACTATAAATTGAAATATTTAATTACATAAAATTTTATAACTTACTTTTGGTCATAAATAGGAAAAAAAATTCCATGTAGTAGAGGGCAGTGTGTCTAGTGTATCAAAAGAAAAATTTATAAAAGTATTGGGAGAGATGATCAACAACATGAAACCACAGAAAAGAAAGAATTTCAAAGCTTGAAGATAAGATTCTAAAGCTTACTTATTTAAAGATATAGAAAAGAAGAGGGCAAAAACAGAATAATCTCTTAGGGAATTGCATATGAAGCACACAAAAACAAATTATAGGTATCCCTGAAATAAGACAAGAATACCAATGGCATGGAAGGTTTAGTTGATGCTATGGTAACTGAAAACCTCCCAAGCATTGCCAAGATTCAGACATTCACTCACTAGATGGAAATTGAACCCTGGATTGACTGAATTCAAACAGAGCATCTCCTACACACATACTAATTAACCTGGCCAAAGTCAAAATGAAAGATAAAATTCCACAAACAACCAGGCATAAGCACCATATGACCCACAATGAAAAAACCATCAGGGTATCATCTGACTTCTCAGCTAAAATGTTACCAGTCAGAAGGGAATGGGCTCCCACCTTCAATCTTCTCAAACAAAGCAATAGCCAGCCTAAGATCCTGTGTCCTGCAAAACCAAGCTTTGTATTTGATGGAAAAATCCAATCTTTACTCAAAAGCTAACATTGTGGAAAATTTCTACTACAAGACTACAAGACCAGCTCTGCACATAGTACTCGTACAAGTACTTTATGCAAACCAACACAATGGACCACCATCAGCAAAGATACCCAGAAACTAAAGGACAAAGCCTAGCTTCCACAATGGCCCAAGTGGAAAAAAAAAAAAAAAGGCCACAGAATTCCACAAAAGTTAAACATAACTTCATTCTACAAATCAATTTTTTCAATAAATGTGAATGGCTTGAATTCCCTACTGAAGCACAGGATGGCTAACAGAATAAAAAGGCACAAGCCAACTTTATGTTATCTTCAGGAAACAAATCTACCATCTAAGGACAATACACGACTCAGGGTGAAGGGTTGGAAAACACTATTTCAGGCAAATGGAAATAAGAAGAAAGGGGGGCTTACAATTTTATTTGCAGATTCAAGTAGATATAGAAAAGAAGAATAAAACTAAAGAAAAAGATGGACACTATGTACTGGTCAAGGAAACAATACAACAAGAAGACATTTTGAGGCTGTGGGTGGTGGCTCATGCCTGTAATCCTAGCATTCTGGGAGGCCAAGGTAGGTGGATTGCTTGAGTTCAGGAATTTGAGACCAACTTAAGCCAAGTGGGAGACCCCATCTTTACTAAAAATAGAAAAACTAGCCAGGCATTGTGATGGGCACATGTAGTCCCAGTTTCTTGGGAAGCTGATGCAAGGGATCACTTGAGCCCAAGAGTTTGAGGTTTCTTTGAGCTATGATGTGCCACTACACTCTACACTGGGATGACAGAGTGAGACTCTGTCAGAAAAAAAATAAAATAAATAACTCTGTCAAAAAAAAAAAAAGACAACATTTCAATCCTAGATATCTACTCACCCAAGCTAAACAGTCACATATTTATAAAACGAACCCTATTTGGTCTGATCAATGTATCTTATAACATAATAGCTGTGGACTTCCAACGTCCCACTGACAGAACTGGGTAGATCCTCCAAGCAGAAACTAAACAAAGAAACCATGGACTTAAACACAACTCTAGAATAAATGGACTTAACAGATACATACAGAACTTTTCACCACAATATTACTGAATAAACATTAAGTCAACAGCTATAAAAACGCTTCCAACAAATAAATTATAGACCAGACAGTTTCACACCAGAATTCTACCAAATATTCAAAGAAGCGCTTGCACCTATATCGCCTAACCTACTGCAAAACACCTAGAAGGATGGAATCTGCCCCCAACTCATGATATGAAAAGAAATATCAACCTGCTACCCAAACCAGAAAAGGACACACAAAAAAAGAAAACTATAGACTAATTTCATTAATGAATTTTGATGCAAAAATACTTAACAAAGTCTTAGTAAACACAATTCAGTTACACATAAAATTCACCATGATCAAGTGGGCTCCATCCCTGGGATGCAAGGTAGTTCCAAATATTCATATCCATAAACCTAACTCACCACATAAATAGAAGTAACACCAAAGACCAAATGGTCCTCTCAATAGATGCAGAAAAAGTGTTTGATAAAATTCTGTGTCTTGATAAAATTCTGTGTCCTTTTATGATAAGAACACTTAGGAAAATTGGCATAGATGGGACATTTCTTAAACTGATAGATGCCATCTATGACAAATGCACAGTCAATATCATATTGGGTGGAGAAACACTGAAATCACTCCTACTTAGACCTGGAACCAGACAAGGATTTCCACTATAGCCATTGCCATTCAAAATAGTGCTGGAAGTCTTAACCAATGCAATCAGGCAAGAGAAGGATATCAAGGGTATTCAAATGGGGACAGGGGTGGTCAAACTATCACTCTCTGCAGAGGGTATGATCTTATACTTAGAGAATCTGAAGGACTCAATCAACCATGAGACTTGATAACATGATCAAGAAATACAGCAACTTTGGTATTTACCTGGAAAGATTTGGAGAATATCCTCCTTAGTATCACAACAATGGAAAATCAAGCATCCAATGTACTCAATATTAATATGAAACTAATAGATGAACAACTTCATGCCCACATGAAAGAAAAACACATTTAAATTCAAGAAGGAGGAGTATGGTAAGCTATTACCTATTGGGTAAAATGTAGAGGTATATTGCACACTTCCCAGGTAAAGGGCTCAACTATAACTTGGACTTTACCTAACAAATACAGTATAACCTAATCATATTTACCCTTATGTTAACCTGAAATTTTAAAAAAGAAAGAAAGAAAAGACCATGTGAAGACAGAGGCAGAGACACCAGTTATGTTGTCACAAACCAAAAGACCACCAGCTACCTTAAGCTAAAAGAGACCAGGAAGCATTCTCCTCCAGAGCCTTTGGAAAGAGCACGGCCCTGTAGTATCTTCACTTTGGACTTCTAACCTCAGGAACTCTGAGAAAATAAATTTTCAGGTTTTATACCACTCAAGTTCATAATACTTTATTATGGCAACTCTAGGAAACTAATACATCAATATAGAAACACATGTACGTACAATGCATTTTTCTGATAATAACAATCTTTAGCTTTCTTTACTAAACTAATATTTTATCCCAATATTTGCAGTTGTTTCTGTAGTTATTATGTTTGGATAGCTTTTCATAGATTTGGAGGATCATTACTATTGCTTTTAATAACAATTTGAAGCTGCTATCAGTTTCCCTTTTCTCTACAGATCTCTTTATATCAAGGATATTAATCCTTTATCACTTACATATGTGGGCAATTTTTCTTCCAAGATTTTTGGGTTCTTTAGTATTATTTTTCCCCCAATTAGGTTGTTAGTAAATTTTAATGGATTCATATGGCTAAGAAAGTAATGTTTTCTGCATAAAAACACTTAACTAATGGACTAGGGACATAACATATCAATCCCCAGTCTTAACAGGTTTGGAGAGCATTTTTTCCTTTGGAAGCTACAGGGCCTACAAGACAGCTATGGCCTAAGGGTGGGTCCAGGATTTGAGTCTCCATGGTTTCCCAGGAGTTGTACACTTTTTGTATCCCTTTATCTTTCTGTAGAACAGAGATAGTAAGTAATGCTTCACTCAGAAGAACATTGCACAGATTTTATATAATAGACAACAAATACTATTATGAAAATAAACAGGGATCCTGGGGTTGGGGGACAAATACGCAGAACAACTGGCCCTTTGGGTGCATGAAAATCAGCTCTATGAGGCAGACTTTCACTTTTCAGCCCTAACAAGACCTCTTGATTCAGTCACAAGACTGAAAAAATATAGCAAATATAGAACAAAAATATAGCAAAAATGATGAGAATGCAGATAATGACACCCAAGGTTTTCTTCTCAGGCCTTTGTTCTCAGGATCTTGAGTCAGTCTGTACTGGCTTGAGACTGGGACTCCTCTGGAATCTTGCCCTTGGCCTAGAGGAAGTATAGGAGGGAGTTGGGAGATCAGCAGAGCCAGGAGCTCCATATTTCATCCTCAGGCCCAAAGGCCTCTGCTCACCTGGCCTGAATCCCCAGATACCACATTGGGCACTGCAAGGATTTCAGTAGCTCTGGTGTAGTCCCACTTGCTGTCATGAAGATACCTGGGGTGGTAGAAGGACAGGTGACATCCATTAGGACCCAACTGGAGACACTCAGAGAACACTACCATTTCCTAATCTATATGACAGAAACATGTCTCCATGTTTAATTGAGATTTATTGCAGCAGAATCAACTCTGTGGCACAATGTGTCATAGGGACAACTACCTGAAAAGCCAAATGTCTCCCATTAATGGGAAGAGGTATATGGAATTCAGAAAAGTACACAAATCCTGTTTAAAACTTGATAGCTTACACAGAGAAGATGCTCAGTATGATAATGATACAAAAATGTAAAACAAATTATCTTTAAGTTCCCTTTATTCATTTCCCTGCTCTTCCAAGTTCATACTGATCACTTCTCTGCTCCTCCAAGCTCATACTGATCACCATGCACACCCAATACTCACTTCTGAGACCACTTGAGATTCATCCCAAACTGGGCAGAAAAAGCCTCAACCATGTTCTGCTGCTCCTGGGAGAGGGCATGCACATAACCGGAGTAGGGTGTTGTCATTGGGATGGAGAAGGCACCCTGCAGCTCTTGGAAACTGATGTCTCTCACAAACAGCTCATCATTTATGATGCATAGACTAGAAGAAAAACGAGCTCTTAGATAGGTGAACAAATGGACAACCCCTTAACCCCAACAATGATCATTCTGCTATTGCTCAGCACCCAAATTTCTTCTATATCCTCAAGTCCCACTTCCCAGATTCCTTGGCTTATACCCTCTACTCCTCCCAAACTTTTGGAGACTGTCCACAGCTTCACAAGATTTGTAGGTTTACGTATAATCCAGAGAATGTTTTACATTCACATTTTCCCATTATAATAGTCCAAAAGAATGGACAGTGTAATCACCATTTTCAGAGAAATGCAGAGTTACAAAGAGGTCATGGTCATATGACTTCAAAGTCACAGAGTATTGCCTGAAGAAAAAACCTGTATGATGACTGAAGAACCTACCACTAGATTGGACTGTTGGTTTGTGACAACAGCCCTAGGACTGGACTATAAAATTTCCACACTGCTAGCCCCAGGCTAGGTACTCCCACATTGCACCCACAACACTGCACTTACCTGGAATTGCTCGTAGGAACAGTGATGAAGATCCGAGAGAAGGCACGTACACATCCCAGGGACTTTCCCTCCACTTGAAGGACAAGAAACAATAATACTTGCTTAACATTGCACATAGTTTATGTGCTCATAAAGCATTCCCAGGCAGGGTCTTACTTGATACTCATGCTGAAGGAGGCAAAATTGGACCAAGTGCTCACTCTGGAGTCACAATGGCTTGATGGGAATGGGAAGGGCTGTAAGGGAAAAATCCACTCCCAGTGACAGGGCCTTTTATCATGTGTAGGGCGCTGTGAAAACCACTTCCTGAGTTCACATGATTCCTGCGTCACAGTAGCTCAAGAGAGGGTTGTTCTTAGCCCCACTCTACAAACGAGGCAACTGAAAGGTTAAGTGACTGCCCCCAGTTCACAGAATAAGGAGCCAGGATAAGAGCCATCAGGCTTCACAGCCAGTGTCCTTAACATCTGAGCCAAGCAGTAGGGCATACAGGCATGGACCTAGGTCACACAAGGATGGTTTGTTAGCAGAGTGAGGGGCAGAGAACAGAGGGAAGAATAGGAAGGAAAGGAAATCAGGGAATCTGGGAGAGTTTTGAGAGGAAGCCCAGCCAGGGCAAGGAGCAGTGCAGGACCTGGGAGGGGACTCTACAGACACTCACCTTCCTTAAACAATCCACTGACAGAAACGCAGAGCATCCTTTCCTGAAAGAGAAGAGCCCAGGTGCTCAGGATCCTCCTTCACATCCCACCCACCTCTGGCCTTCTGGACCCTACATGATGGACGAAACAAGTGCTCACCGTCTGGAACCACATGTCCACCAGAAAGGAGGTGAGGTCATGCTGAGTTTTGGGCAACATTTTGAGGGTGTCCACAATGTCATATTTTGTGTGCTTCAGCAGCTGCCTCCTCAGGTCTGTGAGGGGAACAGAAGCAAAGATCAGGGGCTGCCACACCCTGGCCCTGGGCCCCTATGGATGTCCCCTTCACACCCCCTTGTCCTGCCTAGTTTTCCCCATCACACACTCACAGGGATCCTTGATCACTATCATGTTCCTGCTTTCCTTGAAGTACTTGCACAAGTTGCTCCTAGGAGAGAAAGAGGAACAAGGAAGAGGTGATGGTCCAGCCAGTGCAAGTTTATTCAGGAGCTGGCCTGTGTCTTCTGGGGAGCCAGACAGCCTGAGAAGAGTCTGAGTCAAGATACTCACGAAGTTGGGTCCTCATGGTTGAAAGGAATGGTCAGGGAGAAGCAGGCCATGACATGATAAGCACCAAGGAGACCCTGTCGATCTCCATAGTCATAGATCAAGTAATACCTGAAGGGGAGCAAAGAGAACATGCTACCTCTGTGGTTTGGGCCCCAAATGAGACTTGAAAAGTCCCACTGAGTACTGCTTACATATCCTCACCTGTCCTATCCCTCTCCTTCCTCAAATTCCCAGGGTACTTACTGTTGCAGGAATTGCATGACCAGATTCTTCAATGTTTCAGATGCAAAGACGCTTCCCTGGAATAACAAATTTCAGAACCACAGCTAGCACTCCCTCCTCATACACCACTTAACACCCTGCTTAATCCTCCCTCCTCACCTTGCTGACTGGTAACATCTTGTGGGCTTCAGTACCACATGGATTTGGACTGGGTGACTCCTGGACATCCTGGGAAAAAGAGAAGCCAGCAGTGAAAATCAGGGAGGTGGCACTGAATCATCAAGGAAAAGGATGGGCCTGGGAGAGGGTGAGGATCAGAGATAAGGTGTGAAAAGGCCCTGGAAACTATATGGGAAGGACTACAGCTGGGGTCGCCCCCACAGTGTCACTGAAGCCTGTGGAGAACGTGTGTGAAGTTCCATAGCCTTTTATAGGTTCCCATATGGGTCTGTATCACCTTTCCCTACCCCCTTGAAGTTTAAAGGTTATATCAAAAAACAAACAAACAAACAAAAACTCCAGCAAGACCTAAAGGGGTTCAGGACAGTTAGGGGAAGTGTCGGTGCTAATTAGAAGCCAGCATTCACTTACTAGGCATAATAACTTGGGGAACAATTCCAAGATGGAGCTGCCAAAAATCAAAACAAAAAGACAACAGTAAGTGAAACTTTAGCCCTGCCTCATGTGAGCAAACACACTTACACCAGAGACACAGCTCACTATGAACAACCTGAACTTCAGAGCCCTTGCTCCTGCAGGACTCTGGGAAGCACCCCTGCGGAGTGACCCAGAGGGAGATCCTTATCATCTTCCTCCAGCATCCCCCACCTGGACTGCCCTGACTTGCTTCTCCAGCACCACAACAAGCAACATTTGGAGCCCAGCTCCAGGGCTTCCTTGCCCTTCCTGCCTCCCTTATCTTCCTACAGGACCCCATGGAAGGCTCCACAGGGAGCAGTGAATTGGGCTGGAGGCCAGGGCTCTGCAAACCCTGGCCCTAGCTCTGAATAATACAAGGTCATCCCCCACGGATGGCCCAGGATGCCAGGGCAGGAAGGTGAGTGAGGCAGTGCTCAGAAGGCAAGGAGGATAAGAAGAAAGGGCATGAAGGTCGGGAGGGAAAGATGGGGGAGACAGAGGAGAACAGAGGCTGCAAAGAGGAAACAAAGAAGAGGGAAGGCACTGATGCTTTCCCATGATAGTGGGTGTCAGGGACAAAGAGAGAAGAGTAATCCCCTGTGGCTACCCTTTCGCTCACATGCCTCTGGCTGGCCTTAGGCACCAAGACAGGAATGGGAGCCATGTTCCTATTGGCTGGAGCCCATTGAAAGGAGGAAGGGCCTTTGGAACCGGGTGAGCCCAATCTGAGCTGGGTATGGGAAATGTAGCAGCCACAAGGGAAGGATACCTTCCCATAGAAGTGAAACATCAGGCCCCAGAACAGTATGGGCTTGAGGGCCTGGCACCCTCTCTTAGAATCACTGGGTTCTCTCCTGATTGTCACTGCCCAGCTGTGCCCATCTGAGCTGATACCTTGCCCCAGGAGTCATTCCCACTTCAATATACCCAGGGCTCTTCTGAAGACCAGGCAGGATGGTGTGAGGTGTTGGGGGGGGGGAGGGGAAGTACCCTGAGAGGCCTGTCCTGCTGTCCCCTCAACCTCTTCTGCCTTCTGCATCTCACTCCTATCTCAGTAAGCCCTCACTGGCAGTGGCTCACTTCCAGTCCCTTGACTTGGGGATGGAAGTTCTTCCCTGAGAAGGACCTAGCTCTTGCCATTGTGCCAGAGAAACAGTTGTCATCACAGAAGCAATCCAGGGCCTCAGCTCTCAGCATGGGGCAGGGAAGCCACCATACCAGTGTTGGACAAGAAGGAGGGCCTTTGTGGAGCAAGGGAAGGAGGGGCCCCCTCTCTGGAGAAGGCCCATGTCAACAGAGGCAGAAAGGCCTGGCTCAGCCCGGACCCTTCTCAGTTCAGGGCCCTAGCAACTGACCCAAGTCTGGACAGCCCTAATACTGGTGAGGAGGGGAGCCCTGCTTCCAGGCACACACTCAAGCAAAGTATGCTGCAGGAGGCTGGGTGCAGAGAGGTGGCAAACACACCCCCAAGCAGGGGAAAAAGCGAGCAGGTCAAGAAAGGAAAGGAGACCTCTAAGCCCAGCTGAGAGATACAGAGAGAGGAGAGGGCAGGGACGCCTCCTCCTGCAGAAGGGCACTATTGGGGCAGCTCAGTCTCCTAAGGGGTGACAGCGAGTACAACTGACTTTATGTTGCTGGACTTATCCGGGAAGGTGGTGCATGGGTCATTTCTGTCCACACATATCTCTTCTTGCTCCAGCCCTTTCTCCTTGTCCATCTCCTCTGCAGATTTCACCTGTAATTATTCAGAGGAATAACATGGATCAAGGAAAGAGAAGCAATAGGGCACTTTACCCGCAGTCCTCTCCCTTGCCAACAAACCCACTTCCCTGCCTCTTGTTACCACCCTGATGAGTCCTCTAACTTTCCCTCTAAGAAGCCATCTGAATATTACACTTCACCTCATTCAGGGTGTTGATGTTGGAGGCTTTTGCCATAATGCCAGGCAGCTGATAGGGTTTGATGCTACTCATGTTCAAAGGCAAACGCTGTGGTGAGGAAAGAATTAAGAGTAAAAGCCCCAATGGGAGATATCTTAGGCCAACGAGCCTTCTAACTAATCTCTTCCACCCTCGCCCTCAATTCTAGCACCTGGCTTAAAGCCTCACCTGGGACATTTTCTCTTCCTCAATGTGCAGGGATACATCCATACTCTTTCCAGGATTTGGTGCCATTATGATATCATGTGTCCTCAAGTCTCCAGGAAGCAGAGAGAAGGGAATTATAAGGCTGAGAGGGGCCCAGCTAGTACAGATCCAACACCAACTCCTCCCCAGATTATACTCTCTTAAGTCTCCATCCCAGGCAAACCCCTATGACCTCACCTGCTTCAGAATTACTGTCCTCAACCATACCTGTGTCAAAGCGGAGTTTCTGGATGTCAAGTGCTTCCTGGGAGGTATCATATTTGTTCATGGTCAGCTGCAGGGTTAGAGATGGGGATCAGCTGCTCTGAAGCTGAGATGATAAAGGGTTCAATAGGTGGGGAAAGAAGAGATAGGTCTGACTGTGGGTGGATAACTTGTCTTGAGTCTGCATTACTGTTACCTGCCCTGCCTTTTTCAGCTCCTTCTGCACAAAGTAGGGCATGTCAGAGGGAGTGACAATGATTGATATCTGCAGAGAACAACAGAAGAGGGGCTAGGTAAGCAATAAGATCTCTGAACCCCAAGATCAAGTAAGGCTTTGACCCTGGGGCACTGCCCTCTTGCCCAACCTATCCCTGGTTATGCCTTGGATACACACTCTTTCATTATCCTGGTCCCAAATGTTGCCACTGATACTCCTCAGTGCGAAGGCGATGCTGGCACTCTCCACGAAGAAGTGGGCCTGCATTTTCTCATAGTGAAACTAAGGAGATAGTGGCAAGAAAAATAAAATGTGAGGCCAGAGTCCCTGTTCATCTAGCTCTTCACCTGTCCCATTTGCTTTCGTCTGCCTTATTGTACTCTCTTACCTCAAACGGAGTGAAAGGGACACTGCATTGGCTCTGAATCAAATCCAGCAGCCACTTCTCATCATATTTTATGCCAAATGGAATCTAGGAGCAAAAGAAAGGTTGGATGAAGAGATTGACATAATGGAATTAAAAGTTAAAATTATACCCAAACATGTTCCTTTTAGACTTTAAAATAATTTTTAAAGATAAGACAAGATCCATCATTTCTAACCTTTAAAAAATTCTTTCATTGCTATTCAATCCATTATTTGTAACATACATTATTTCTAATAACACATGCATTTTTTTTCTGAGACACACTCTCACTTCCTTGCTCCCAATAGAGTGCTATGGCATCATAGCTCACAGCAACCTCAAACGCTTGGGCTCAAGATATCCTCTTGCCTCAGCCTCCCAAGTTGCTGGGACTATAGGCACCTGCCATCAATGCTGGCTATTTTTTAGAGATTGGGTCTCCCTCTTGCTCAGGATGATCTTAAAATCAAGTGATCAACCAACCTTAGCCTCCCAGAGTGCTGAGATTACAGGCATGAGCCACCTCACCCAACCTACACATGGATTTCTTAAATACCCTTTCTTTCTATTCAGATAGTGTTCTTCATATAATCAACATAAGATGTTTGATATGAGCTTCTTTGTATAAAGTCCCAAGACATTCTACCTAAGGCAGATCCAGGCTGTCCCTGTAACAAGGACCCTAGACCCTAAAGCAATGATTTTCACTGATATGCTACAAGAGGATCTTAGGTTTGGGTAAAAAATTTTCAAGATCATTAATTAAGTTATTTTCAAAAAAAGTTCAAAGCACAGTATATATATTCCTTTTTTTTTTAAGAGACAGAGTCTCACTTTGTCACCCTCAGTAGATTGCTATAGCATCACAGCTCACAGCAACCTCCAGCTCTTGGGCTTAGCCGATATCTTGCCTCAGCCTCCCCAGTTGCTGGGACTACAGGTGCCCACCACAACGCCCAGCTATTTTTTGTTGCAGTTTGGCCAGGGCTGGGTTCGAACCCACCACCCTCAGTATATGGGGTTGGGGCCCTACTCACTGAGACACAGGCACTGCCCATATTCCTTTTTTTTTTTTTTTGAGACAGAGTCACACTTTGTCACCCTCAGTAGAGTGCCATGGCCTCAAAGCTAACAGCAACAGCAAGCAACTGGGCTTAAGTAATTCTCTTGCCACAGCCTCCCAAGTAGCTGGGACTATAGGTGCCCACCACAATGCCCAACTATTCACCACAATGCCCAACTATTTTTTTTAGAGACAGAGTCTCTCTCTCTCTCTCTCTCTCTCTCTCTCTGGCTCAGGCTGGTCTCAAACTCGTGAGCTCAGGCGATACACCCGCCTCAGCCTCCCACAGTGCTAGGATTATAGGCATGAGCCACCATACCCAGCTATATTCCCTTTTTTTTTTCCACTCTTTTTTTTTTTTTGATCAACTAATTTAAGTGTGCCACAGAAGTTTAAATATAGGGTCGTGTGTGCTGTGAAATAAAAAATGTTTAAAAATACTTCCCTAGAAAATCAATATCCCATACACTCAGTTTAAGCCAAAACTGAGGCAGCTAGTATGGAGTTGCTCTATCTCCTCAGCATTAGCTTCTTCCTTTGCTTGTAGACAACTTCTTCCATCCTTCAGTCAGCCTATTTCCTTTATATTGCTTCTCTAAATTTGACCTTAGATAAACTAAGATATTGTTAACTCCTAACAAAAAGGACAGATTACCAATTCCCCTGCCTTAAGAAAAACACCTAGTATCTCTGCATAAATCCAATATGACTCCCCCTGTTCTCCTTCATATTTTAGATTCATTTTGTCAGGAAACTCACTGTGATCTTGAACCAGTTCCCAGATGTACCCTCCTGCCTGCGCCACTCCATTCTTCCCTCTGGAAATTTTTTCTCTCTTTCTGTGATAACCTGGGTTTGGTCCTGTTTATGAATAGTACCTCTCCGATGATACGGTGGAATGGCATAAGGATTGCTGTAGGGAAGTGGAGAAAAGGAGGTAGGCTGTATAAGCTCAGTCTTCTATTCACATTTGCCCCACTGATACTAGAGCTATAGCAAAGTTTACTCAACTGTTTATCTGGTCTTATCATTCCTCCCTCTGCCAGGTTGGAGAGAAGAATGATATGTTTAATTATAAGATTATGTATTTCACTGGCTGCTACATTCCAGCCATGCTGACCAATACTTACAATCTTACTGGAGAGTCCACTTGCATATCACTCGTTGCTGCATTTCCTTCTTGCTGCAGGTGTAATGAAGGATTCATGCCAAATGTGACTGGCTCAGACCAATTGGTAAATCTCCTTCTGTAAAGACCCCAGCATCTTGCTCTTCTTTGAACAGGGTTGCCTTGGTGATTGTGCCCTTAAATTAAGAACAATACATAAATGTTTGGAATACCAGAAAAGTTACTTAGAAAATGTAACGGCTAATGAAAAAATATCACAGACTTTTATAATCTCAAAAGAAATATATCATAGAGCCAAAAAGACTGAAAGACTTCACTGTGGTTTCATTTCTTGGAAGATGAGAGGCAGCAAGCACTCACAGCCAAGGAGAAAACAAACACAGTGGGAAGTGCTTGGGTTGAGGATCTAATCTGATATTAGTTATCTGCCCTGCCCTTTTCATGCTGGGTGTTCTAGGACAAACTGCTTATCATCTTTAACCCTCACCTCCCTTCTCTGCTTGGAGGTTGATAAAATCTACCCTGAAACCTTACCATTATGGTTCAAGTGCCACACGCAAGTTCCATACCTCAGGGATGAATCAAACAAATGATAACAGGGCTGGCTCAGTGCCCGTAGCACAGTGGTTATGGCGCCAGCCACATACACTGAGGCTGGAAGGTTCGAACCCGGCAGGAGCCAATTGCAACAAAAAAAATAGCTGGGTGTTGTGGCAGGCACCTCTAGTCATAGGAACTGGGAGACTGAGGTAAGAGAATCACTTAAGCTCAGGAATTTGAGGTTGCTGTGAGCTGTGATGCCATAGCACTCTACCAAGGGCAACATACTGAGAATCTGTCTTAAAAAAAAAAAAAAAAAGCTGGGCGCTCACACCTGGAATCCTAATATTCTGGGAGGCCAAGGCAGTTGGACTGCTTGAGCTCACAAGTTTGAGACCAGTCTGAGCAAAAGACCCCTTCTCTACTAAAAATAGAAAATCTGAGGCAAGAGGATCGCTTGAGCCCAAGAGTTGGAGATTACTATGAGCTATGATGCCACGGCATTCTACCCACGGCAACAGCTTGACACTCTGTCAAAAAAAAAAAAAAAAAATGATAACATGGCTGAAGAAAATATATCCAGAATTTATCTTGAGAGACTTAATTGTGGGGAATATTAAAAGAGTGGGGGAGAGAATCAAAGAGGATATGCATACGTAAGGCATGTTTGAATCCCAGAATTAAGGAATAGGGAACAGTGGAGAAGCAGCATTTGAGAAGATCTTGGTTGAGAAGTTTGCAAAAGTTAACAAAACATCAACTCAGTATAATAGTATTAAAAGGAGAAAATGCATACTGTAAGGGAAAATTTTCCTAAATAAAAGACATACATTTCATAATGATGTTAATGTAACAAAACTGGGGGAAAATGTGACCAGTAATCTCAAACCAAAGAAAATATTGACGGTTCTTCTTCAGGAAGAAAAAAAGTATAATCCTAGATGGAAATATGTAGATGCAGTAAAGACCAATGACATTTGTGAATGTGTAGGCAAATCTAAGTGAGAATCAACTACATAACACAATGATAATTTCTTTTGGAGCTTTAATATAAAGGGAATTAAAATGCATGACAATAAATCAGGAGCCAGTAAATAAAGTCATAGTGTCTAAGGTTCCAACATTGTTTGGGAAAGAACTAATTTACAATAGACTATAACAGGGCAAAGACCTATGCTATAATCTTCAGGGCAAACACTAGAAAAATGGCATTAGACTGTTTAACTGTATAGCCAAATGAAGTAAAATATTTAATAAGTTAAAATATGAATCATTTATGTTTACCTGGATGGAGCTGGAACATATTCTTCTTAGTAAAGTATTTCAAGAATGGGGAAAAATGTATCCAAGTACTCAATACTATTATGAAACCAATATATAAAAACTTACACATTCATATGAAGGGTAAAACACAAATATAGTCCAGAAAGAAAGAGGAAAGAGAAAGGAGAGGGAAGGGGAGGAGGGAGGGCGAGCCGAGCCAGGGTATTTAGTGGGATCTCACCTAATGTGCAAGGGTACATTTCAAAACAACTAAGAGTATATTATAAATGTCTTACCACAAAAAATAAGTGAGGTAATGGTTATGTTAATTAGTTTGATTTACACATTCCACATTGTATATCAAATTATTCAAATTATCACATTGTACTCCATAAATGTATAGTTATGATTTAATAACAATTAAGTTTTAAAAAGAATAATAAAAAATAAGAATATGTGAAAAAAATATTATCATTTCAAAGGAGAGGAAAAGGAGCCTGGAAGAAACAAAAATAAATATACAATAGTATGATCTATTAAAACCAAATTAAATATGTACTTTCATTACAAGTAATCAGCCCAATGTTTCAAACTGAAAGGCAGAGAGTATCAGACTAGATTTTAAAAAAGGATTACACCAAATTCTCCTTATGAGAAACACATAAAATTTAGTGATATAGAAAATTTGAAAATAAAAAAAGGCAAGATACATACCATCTACACACTAACCTACTGAAAGCTTGTATAACCATTATTAGTAAGAAAAAAAAAGATGCTTTAAGAAAAAATACTAGAGAAAAGATTTCAAAATGATTAAAGGTTCATGCCATTCTTTTTTTTTTGTTTTTTCAGTTTTTGGCCGGGGCTGGGTTTGAAAACACCACCTGTGGCATTTGGGGCCGGCGCCCTACTCCTTTGAGCCACAGGTGCTGCGCCTGATTAAAGGTTCAATTCAACAGAAAAAAAAATTTTTTTTTGAGACAGAGGCTCAAGCTGTCGCGCTCAGTTGAGTACTGTGACGTCACAACTCACAGCAACCTCAAACTCTTGGGCTTAAGCAATTCTCCCGACTTAGCCCCCCAAGGAGCTGGGATTACAGGTGCCTGCCATAACACCCGCCTTTTTTTTTTTTCTTTTGTAGAGAGACAGTCTCACTTTACTGCCCTGGTAGTGCACCGTGGCATCACACAGCTCACGGCAACCTCCAACTCCTGGGTTTAGGTGATTCTCTTGCCTCAGCCTCTGGAGTAGCTGGGACCATAGGCATCCGCCAGAACGCCTGGCTAGTTTTCTGTTGCAGTTTGGCCAGGGCTGTGTTTGAACCCACCACCCTCAGTATATGGGGCCGGCGCCCTACGGATTGAGCCACAGGTGCCGCCCAATACCCGGCTATTTTTATTTTTTGTTGCAGTTGTCACTGTTGTTTATCTGGCCCCGGCTGGGTTCGAACCGCCAGCCTGGGTGTAATGTGGCTGGCGCCGTAACCACCGTGCTATAGGCACCAAGCCAGCAGAAAATATTAAGAAAACACTTCTATACAAGGGTTAGGGGAGGGGAATGAGGGAGAGGAGAGGAAGGAGGAGGAGGAGGGTCACAGTATGTTGCACACATCTTAGGGTCGGGACACAATTGTAAGAGGGGCTTCATCTAACAAATGCAGTCAGTAGATCTTAATTCTTTGTACCCTCACTAAATTCCAAACAATAAAAAAAAGAAAACATTTCTAAATTTGCATGCATGTCCTTTTTTTTTTTTTTCAGATAGAGGCTCACTATGTCACCTTTGATAAAGTACGGTAGCGTCACAGCTTAAAGCAGCCTCAAACTCCTTGGATTAAGTGATGCTCTTGCATCAGCCTCCCAGTAGCTGGAACTACAGGTGCCCACCACAATGCCCAGCTGTTTTTTTTTTGTTGTTGTTATTGTTGTTGTTGTTGTTTAGCAGGCCCTGGCCAGTTCCAACCCACCAGCCCCAGGGCACATTCCCAGGGCCCTAACCACCAAACTATGGGCACTGAGCCTGCATGTATGTCTTACCATAGAGCCAAAACCTACAAGGCAAATACTGATCAAAGTAAATGGAGAAATAAACAAATCCACAGTCACTATGAGAAATTTTAATACACTTCACTGAGTAACAGATAAAACTAGCAGACAAAAATTCAGCTACACAGAAAAGATTTAAACATTAGTAACAAATTTGCTTAATTGACATAGAACACTACATATAAAAACTACACATGGAACATTCCAGAACAGGTCCTGTGCTATGCCATAAACAAGCCTTGGGAAACCTCTAGAAAGGTAATACAATTTACCCCAAATGGCTAGTGTAAAATCCAAAGTTATGGATGGGTTCCCTCTCCCTCCCCCACCTCTAGTAAAACTCCAAAGAATGTTAATTTTCACTAACCCTTACCTACCCTAGGTGACCCTCCCCATATCTCAAACCCTGGTACATGACTGAGGCCTCGGTCCTCACCACTGCCTACCCCTATCTAAAGAGAGGTCAGCTAGGCGTCCTTTTGTTTGCGTAAGGTTAGGGGAGGGGGCCGAGAATACTTCCCGTTCTGGTGGGACCTGAACTACCAGCCTCATGCTGCCCAACTCACCCATGGTGTATCCCGAAGTCAGTGACTTATCACCAATGTCCTCATAAAGCTGTCGTGCGGTTAATCTGTGTATTCTGGAGCTGGAATTTGAAGATTGAGAGGGCTCCTGAGGAAGTGCCTTAGATGGCTCCAGGTTTACTGTGTCAGGGCCACATAAACAAGATGGAGTCCTTACAGGAAGTTCCATCCCCAGAGGGATAAAGAGGAGATGCCTGAGGGCCAGAGTAGACTTAACTTCCTGTTGTTACTGCCCCCTAAGTTTGCTACCAGACTAACATCCAGGGACCAGCTTCCACAGGAGCTACCCCTGCAGAAATGAATAGCTGCAATCAAGAGGCTTGGGACCCAGGTACTTGTTGTTACAAACACATTGAACTCTGCTTGCCAGGCTCTATTGGCTACGTTACATTGTATTCATTTATTTTGCAAAATCAGAGAACTCTGAGTGCCTGATGTAGGCCAGTCTCTGTACTTGGTACATTTATTTTTTTTCCATGTATTCCTCACAAGGGGGCTCTGATTACAGAATCAACAGCCCCCTGAGGTTTCTAAGGCTTAATGAGGTACAGGAGTTTGTCTGGAGTCATTCAGATGTTACCTGGAGAAATAGATCAGATATGAAAACCATGGAAAGGTGGGTAACCCCTCCATGCACAGCATTGCTAAATTTGTATAATATTTGGAGTTTTCTTAAATTAGGACAAAGTAACAGGATGTTCTGAAAATATTTATGAGGCTGGAACTAACTACAGACCATCTCAGAGAAAGAATACAAAAAGCAGACTAGGATAATATAAAGGAAATAGTAAACAAAGTTTAGTGGTCACTGTAATGATAGTAGGAAAAAAAATCAAGTATTTTATTTAAAAAAAAATAGTGGGACTCCCATGTTCAGTGGTTAGAGCACTGGTCCAGTGTACCACGGGGGGTGGGTTCCAAATCCCTCCCAGATCTGCTAAACAAACAAATGAGCAAATAGTGAATATAGATGGCGCCTCTAGTGGTTGGAACCAAAAATGTATCTTTGAACGTTTGAGGACAGAGAGAGGTAAGAAAAGGGCAGGCGGGCCTGGGCTCCAGTGCACTAGCCAGAACTTTCTGGAATTTTTCATCCAGACCTGCTAAACAAACAAACAAAAAAGTAGTGAATGTAGATGGTGAGTGGTTGGAGCCAAAAATGTATCTTTGGGATGGCACCTGTGGCTCAAAGGAGTAGGACGCTGGCCCCATATGCTGGAGGTGGTGGGCTCAAACCCAGCCCCAGCCAAAAACAAATAAATAAATAAATGTATCTTTGAACATCTCAGGCCAAAGACAGGAAAGAAAAGAAGGAAGAGCCTGGGCTCCAGTGAATCAGCCAAAACTTTTTGGAACTTTTCACGTCTTGTCCAAAGTCCTTTCCCAGGTCTCTGTACCCTGAGAGGGGAAGTCCAGCTCCTGAGTAAGCTGAAGATGCATCCACATGTATGTACATGAACATTTGGGGTAAAGGAAGTGTAAGACACAAAAGTACATGCTTACACATATAAACTAAGTCAGGTGTTGAAATTTTTATTTTGTATAAAACAATATTATGTGAACATTTTTATAAAGTGGTAAATGCTAAGATTTGAATGTTCATTCCTCCAAAATTTATTTTGAAGCTTAATCCCTAATTCAACAGAATTAAGAGGTGGGCCCTTCAAAAAGAGATCAGGGAATGGAGAACTCATCCTAATAGATAGGATTGTGACCTTATAAAAGGGCTTGAGGGTGCAATTTTGTCCCTTTCTTCCCTTTCTGACATGTGTAAATGCAGGAATTATACCACCAATGAAGCAAAGAGCAAGCCTCCAACAGAACCTAAATCTGGGGATATCTTGATTGTATACTTTCCAGCCTCCAATACTTTGAGAAATAAATTTATACTATTCTAATGTATAATAGCAGCACAAACTAAGATAATAAATATATGTGAATTTGTTTGTCAGTTGGTTATTGGATATGTTCAAGTATTTCTATCTCTGTCTTTTTTTTTCTTTTTTTTTTTTTTTTTTTGCAGTTTTGGTCAGGGCTGGGTTCGAACCCGCCACCCCTGGTACATGGGGCCGGAGCCCTACTCCTTGAGCCACAGGTGCTGCCTTGTTCAAGTATTTCTCAATAAATTTGCCTAATTATAAAATATTAAACACTAAAAATGTATATTTAGAAAATGAAGTCATCCTATATATTTCATCTATTAAGATTACCTCACAGTGACTCGCAGGTATCTAAGAAATTCAGTGTAATTACACAATGCAAATAGATTCATAGTTGTTTTCCAGATGTGTATCTTTTTAGATAATATATGTACATACCATAAAATATTTGTGGATATATAACATATTCTTTTATTTTCTTAACAGTTTTGAAACTGCCCTACAAATTGATGGAGGGGTGCAAGGGAAGGGCTCCAGAACTCTGTGAAGTTTTGGAGTAAGGGCTCCAAAACTGTGAAGGAACAGGCTTAGCTAAAAATAATGATGCCACTGTCCCCTCATTTCCTTGATAATAGTTACTATCCCCTTGTTTGCCTCTCTGTAACTGCTAATATAGATGGCCCTGTTGGTAGTTGTCAAGATTCTTACCTTTTATCTGTAGATAGCATCATGTGTTCTGAACCTGGTGGTAGTTTTTGAGGTATCTTCCAGGCCCCACATTCCAGTGGATTGGCGGACCTGCCAGGACCAGCAGCCCATTCCAAAAGATCGACTTGACTAGAATCCTGACCCCAGGAGCTAACACAAAACAAGAATATTACTTCCAAACCCCTATAATTTTGACCCAAAATTAGCCAATTAACAAATCTAATCACTTAATACCCTGCCTGTCAAACTATCCTTAAAAACCTAGTCTCCCCAATTCTTGGGAAGGTGGATTTGAGAAATTCCTTTTGTCTCCCTGCTTAGTGCCATGTGGAATAAACCCTTTCTCTGCTGTAAACCCTGCTGTCTCTGGGTATTGGTTTCCTCTTGGGTAGGGGGGAGATAAACCTGGTTGGGCAGTAGTTTTCCTGACACATGAAACTGCCTGGTAATGGATTCCCACACTGGATTTTCCAAGAGATTAATCAAATCATAAGGTATTTCTTTCCTCTTGTATCTGGTTAGTTTAATATCAGCTCTAAGCTCAGTTCTCAGCCCTGACTAATACCTCCTATCCAAACAATGGCCTCCTAGAATTTTTATTTGACAATTCCCCCATTTTGGTCACGTTCTAATCTAGGGAGAATGTGACCAAAATTTAGGACATCAGCACTAATGTCAGCTGCCATCATTTGGAGTTTTTGGTC
Source organism: Galagoides demidoff (assembly GCA_963574575.1). Lineage (NCBI taxonomy): Eukaryota > Metazoa > Chordata > Mammalia > Primates > Galagidae > Galagoides > Galagoides demidoff. The sequence goes on along the minus strand of CAUYQV010069018.1, from coordinate 12,505 downwards.
TCAGCATGCCATTTTAGGTTACAGTGTCCTCATTATCATGCATTTGAAGGAGCTTAGAAAATTTTACTTCAAGGGCAGCACCTGTGGCACAGTGAGTAGGGCGCAGGCCCCATATACTGAGGGTGGTGGGTTCCAACCTAGCCCCTGCCAAACTGCAACAAAAAAATAGCTGGGCATTGTGGCAGGTGCCTATAGTCCCAGCTACTCCAGAGGCTGAGGCAAGAGAATCACCTAAACCCAAGAGCTAGAGGTTCCTGTGACCTACGATGGATGCCACGGCACTCTACGAAGAGTGACAAAATGAGACTCTGTCTCTAAAAAGAAAAGAAAGAAAAATTTACCTCAAAATATAACTGCTTGGTATATAGAATATTTTGAATTAAAAGACATTTGAGGTCAAGAAACACTGGAGGGGCTTTGTGCCTGTAGCATTATGGTTATAGTGCCAGCCACATATACCCAGGCTGGCAGGTTCCAGCCCAGCCCAGGCCAGCTAAACAACAATGACAACTGCAACTAAAAATAGCTGGGATTGTGGCAGGTGACTGTAGTCCCAGCTACTTGGGAGTCTGAGGCAAGAGAATCTCATAAGCCCATGAGTTTGAGGTTGCTGTGAGCTGTGACGCCACAGCACCCTATGGAGGGAGACATAGTGAGACAGATAAATAAATAAATAACATACACATTCAATTAATTCTCAGCAATTGATGCTGAACAACTGGATAACCATAAGAATAAATTACTTTGTCTGCTACGTCATATTTACATAAAATTAATTCAAAAGGCCTTAGTGTAAAAGCAAAAATTACAAAACTACCAGAATAAAATTGTACAATATCTTTGTAATCTGAGCATAAGTGAAGATTTCTTTTTTTAAAAGCCCGTTACTGGAAGAAGAGGGTCCAGCACCTGTTACTGTCAGATAAATGCAGAGATAAGGAATATGTCCAACAAGTTTTATTATCAGAAGGTTGACAATTCTGGAGAACAGTGAGAGTAGCCTCTCCAAAGATGTCCTGTCCTTCCATTTCCCAAACCACAGTTTTATACATAAAAGTTCAAGGCAAAAAACGTGTTAACCCCATCTTAAACAACATTAACCCTTACCTTGCATAACACATGACCCATAATAAACAATAATTGGTATAACCCATAACCCAAAACACCATTTTTAACTCAAAAGCGAATCTCCTGGCCAGGCCTGGTGGCTCATGTCTATAGTCCTAGCACTCTGGGAGGCCGAGATGGATAGTTTGAGCTTACAAGTTCAAGACCAGCCTGAGCAAAAAGTATGACCCTGTCTCTACTAAAAATAGAAAAACTGAGGCAAGAGGATTCCTTGAGCCCAAGAGTTGGAGGTTGCTGTGAGGTATAATACCATGGCATTCTATCCAGGGCCACCGTTTAAGACCCTGTCAAAAAAAAAAAAATTAGGCTCAGCGCCCATAACACAGTGGTTAACCACACCGGCCACATACACCGAGGGTGGAGATTTTGAATCTAGCCCATGCAAGCTAAACAACAATGACAACTGCAACAACAACAACAAAAAAAATAGCCATGTGTTGTGGCAGGTACCTGTAGTCCCAGATGCTTGGGAGGCTGAGGCAAGAGAATCACTTAAGCCCAAGAGTTTGCAGTTGCTATGAGCTATGACTGCCATGGGCCATGGCACTCTACTGAGGGTGACCTAGTGAGACTCTGTTTAAAAAAAAAAAAACAAAACTGGACAGTGCCTGTGGCTCAAAGGAGTAGGGTGCCAGCCCCATATGCTGGAGGTGGGGGGGTTCAAACCCAGCCCCAGTCAAAAACTGAAAAAAAAAACTTAAACTACTCAAGATATACACTTTTTGGCTTGGCACCTGTGGCTCAAATGGCTAAGGTGCCAGCCACATACACCTGAGCTGGCGGGTTCACATCTAGCCCTGACCCGCCAAACAACAATGATGGCTGCAACCAAAAAATAGTCAGGCATTGTGGCTGGCACCTGTAGTCCCAGTAACTTGGTAGGCAGAGGCAGGAGAATCACTTGAGCCCAGGAGTTGGAGGTTGCTGTGAGCTGTGATGCCATGACGCTCTACTCAGGGTGATAGCTTGAGGCTCTGTCTCAAAAAAACAAAAAAAAGAATGTCTATAGCAGAATTATTTATAATAGAGAAAGCCTAGAAACAACCCAAATGTTCATCAAAAGGACAATAAACTGATTCATTCAAAAAATAAAATAGTGCTCAGGCTCAGCACCTGTGGCTCAAGCGGCTAAGGCGCCAGCCATATACACCTGAGCTGGTGGATGTAAATCCAGCCTGGGCCCGCCAAACAACAATGACAGCTGCAACCAAAAAATAGCTGGGCGTTGTGGCAGGTGCCTGTAGTCCCAGCTACTTGGGAGGCAGAGACAGGAGAATCACTTGAGCCTAGGAGTTGAAGGTTGCTGTGAGCTGTGATGCCACAGCACTCTACCCAGGGTGACAGCTTGAGACTCTGTCTCAAAAAAAGATACTACTCAGCAGTAAAAAGGAACAAAACAATGATGCACACAACATCATGGATGAATCTCAAAAATCTTAGGTGGAGTCTTTCACAAAAGAAATAGTGTAATTTCTTTTCTCTGTGGTTCTATAAGAGGCAAAAACAATCTATGGTGGAAAAAAATAAGAACAGTAATTGCCCTTTTTAAACAGAAAGTGGTAAAAAGGGAACTTTAAGGGATAACAAAAATGTCCTCAATTTCATCTTGGTTGATAGCTACACAAATACATATACTTATCCAATAATTTTTAACTATACATAATTAAAAATTTGTGCATTTAAAAAAAGTATTGTTAGCATAAAAATGAAAATATTCCATTGTCCTCAAACTAAAAACAATAAGATTGGCCAAGTACAGTGGCTCACACCTATAATCCCAGCACTTTGGAAGGCTGAAGCAGGAGCATCAGTTCAAGCTCAGATTTCAAGACCAGCCTGAGTAAGAGTGAGACCCCATTGCTACAAAAACAAAAAAAAAATCAGACTGGCATGGTGGTACCTGCCTGTAGTCTCAGCTACTTAGTAAGCAGAGGCAGGAGGATTTCTTGAGACCAGGAGTTTGAGGTTGCATTAGCTATGATGAAGCCATAGCACTCTAGCCTAGGCCCAGATTAAGACACTGGGCAGGGATCTTGGGGCAGTCCTTTATCATCCAAGGCTCTGCTCCAATTTTCATCTGGACAAATCTATCTGGTTTAGAGATTCAAGGCCCCATGGTGACAAGATGCTTGAAGGTCGCCAGTATCAAGTCATGGTACAAGGTCCTCTGTGCAGGGCAGAGCAGCCCCCATTCTTCTCTTGTCTACCCCCCAACCCTGGGCCTAAATACACTGGCTTCCTCTGGGTCTCTATGCAGGGCCTCTGACAGAGGCTTTCCAGAATAGGAATGCTCTACCCACATGGTTCAGGCCCGAGGAGATGGGGCATGTAAGGTGCAATTCCTGCTCTGCAGCAGGAAGGGCATAAGGCAGACAAGCTGAGTTTACCCCTCCACAGAGCTGGACTGAGATCCAGCCATGTGCAGCTGGCGATTTTTAAAGAAGGGGTCTTGCTCTTGCTCAGGCTAGTCTCGGAATCCTGAACTCAAGAGATCCAATTGCCTCAGCCTCCCAGAGTGCTGGAATTACAGGTGTGAGCCACCAAGTGGGGCCTAGGGATCTCATCTTTATATTGGATCTTGTTACAATCAGAGCCAAGTTTTCTATGGCTCCAAGATCTCTTTAACTAATTTAGCTAATTGACTTTCTAGTTTCTGTTTGATCCAGTCAGACATCTGAAGTTTCCCTTACCAAAGCATGCAAGAATAAAGAACCCATATACCTGCAAATTCCAAAAGCCAGACAGAAATCATGCCCCTGCATAACCACTTACTGCTATCAGTTACTTTTAAAACTTTAGCCCTTTATGCAAGCTTCAAGTGGAGTCCAACCCACATTTCTGTATGGCCAAAACCTTGAGTGTTTGACTCACGAGTATTTAATTTTAATTATTGTTTGAGACAAAGTCTCACTCTATTGCCCTAGGTAGAGTTCCATGGTGTCCCATCTCAAAACAGCCTCAAATTCTTGGGCTAAAATCATCCCCTTACCTCAGCCTCTGGAGTAGCTGAGACTACAGGTGTGGGCCTCAATGCCAGGCTAGTTTTTCTATTTTTAGTAGAAACACAATCTCTCTTGCTCAGGCTGATCTGTAACTCTTGAGCTCAAATGATCCACCCACTTCCAATTCCCAGAGTGCTAGGATTATAGGTGTGAGCCATCACACCTGGCCAATTTTAATTTTTTAGAAACAAGGTCTTGCTCTGATGTTGAGTATTAAAATGGCATAATCATAGCTGACTATAACTTTTACCACCTGGGCTCAAAGGATCCTCCTCTCTCAGCCTCCCTAGTAACTGGGGCTATAGATGTGCACCACACCAAGCTAATTTAAACAAACAAAAAAAAGTTATAAAGATGTAGCCTCACTATATTGCCCAGGCTGATCTTGTACTCCTAGTCTCTGGTGATCTTCCTGCTTTGGCCTCCTAAACTGCTAGGATTACAAGTGTGAAACACCATGTTCAGCATCATGTCTTTTATGAAATCACACATAATCCTAGCACTTTGGGAGGCCAAGGCAGGTAAATCACCTGAGCTCAGGAGCTCAAGACCAAGTCTGAGCAAGAGCAAGCCCCCACACACAAAAAAAATAGGAAAACTAGTCAGGCATTGTTATGAGTGTATGTAGTTCCAGCTACTCAGGAGGCCAAGGCAAGAGGATCCCTTGAGCTCAAGAGTTTGAGGTTGCTGTGAGCTAGGCTAATGCCCTGGCACTTTACCCTGTCTCAAAATAAAACACACACAAACATATGGTGCCAGACACATACACCAAGGCTGGGGGAGGTTCGAACCCTCCCTGGGCCTGCTAAACAACAAATGACAACTGCAACTACAAAAAAAGAACCAGGCATTGTGGTGGGCACCTGTAGTCCCTGCTACTTGGGAGGCTGAGGCAAGAGAATTGCTTAAGGCCAAGAGTTTGAGGTTGCTATGAGCTGTGATGCCACAGCACTCTACCGAAGGGCTACAAAGTGAGACTCTGTCTCAATAGAAAAAAAAAAGAAGAAGAAGAAGAAAAGAAAGAAAGAAAAGAAAAGAAACAACACAAGACAAACAGGTATCAGCTACCCAAACCCAAAAGTCATGTGCCCTCCCACAACACACACTAACCTTGATACCCCCAAAGCCCGAAATACCAGGGAGCTCAAGTGCAAAAGAGAGTAGAGCTCAGACCTGGAAAGGACTTACTCATGACACTCAGGGCTCCATGATGAAGGCAGAGTACGCTTCATGGTTACCAGATCCTTCAAAATATAATTAGCTCCAGGACCCTCCATAGGTCTTTTATAATCCTTTTAATTAACTACTTGAGTGGTTTCCAAGAAATGATGGACTGGAACTGTAGGCCTCAAGAGATCCTTCTGCCATGGCTTCCCAAAGTGCTGGGATTATGGGTTAGAGCCACCACCCTTCCCTGAAAGGAAGGACTTTCTAAAAGACAATGGAGTTGAGATTCTGAAGGCCAGAGGGAAGACTTACTAATTCCAGGATTCACTATCCCCTCCCACCTGCCCCAAGGCACACGGCCCCTCCTTTAAAGCCAAGATCTCTATTAGTCAGGGAGACAGATTTGAGGCAGCTTCTCATAACTAGAAGTTTTTGTTTTTTTGAAGCCGATTTTAAATGCCCCAGTTTGGGAAATTGGGTGTTATCTCTTTACCCAAAACTCATACAACTTATTTTGGGTTTGTTGACCTGGAATTTTAGCATAGGTGACTCCATTTTGATTTTTAGGGTAATCTGTTTTGGCCTGATGTTTTGACCCAGTCCAAAACAATGATCTCTTATAATTTTTATTAGACATTCCTTAGCATCAGATCTTTCTGTAAACATCACTTCCTGTCTCCTTAGCCACACCTTAATGGTTTAATTATCATTAGCCAACTAGTAACATCACCACTTCACTAGTTCTAGATATACTTTTTCATTTGAAAAAGGGTCAATTGAGTGCAAGCTCAAAATTTCTCATGATTGTGGTGTAACACAATTAACTTTAGACTCTGGAGACTTCAACTGTATAATATCAAAACTTGTCCAAGGATTTTCCTCTTCCATTTTTGAAGGGAATGCTTAGGGCACAGGTCAGACCAGAAATAGAACCCCAGAGTTGTTCCACAAAGAACATGTACTTTAGAGAAATTGTTGAAACTGAAGAGGACTGTGGATTGATGCTTCCTACTCTAAAAAATCCTGTGAAAGTAATGAAATGATCGTCTCTTCAGCAGACATAATTTTGCACAACCGATTCCATATGAACCTTGTAGAGGTAGAATTGCAGGTTTCAAAGGTTTGTACAGTTTATTTTATAGAATAGTCTTTTAAATATATTTTTAAAACATTTAAATGTATTTGAAAAAGAGGGTAAATTAAATAAGAAAGCAAAAATCTCCATTAACCACTGGTTAAATGTCATCATTCTTTTTATTCTCATTAACTATGTGCATAATGACAATGGTTTATCATTTAGTTTATATAATAATGTACAATTCATTTGGCATAACTACAATGTTAACATGGTGTTTCCCCCTTTACAGATGAGGAAACTGAGCCGCACATCTCAGGCATGTCTGAGGCCAAAGCTCCAGCGTGACTTTTGATTTAAACAAATCCAGAGAAGGACCCCCTGTGAGAAAGGGAATCTTCAGGGGTTTGAGGAGATTTTAAACCTCATGATGCCATCCTCCTAGTCATTGGTAGAGCACAGACTGCAGCCCACTTGTTTATGACCCCAAAGCCATTATTCGTTCTACTGTTTCACCTTGCCTAACCTTAATTACTGAATATACGTTAATGAGCTTTGTTTCTGACCATAACAGGAATTCACACTCATTTTACACAATGTGAAAAATACATTCAAGAATGAAAAGAAGAATTAAAATAACCAGTAACTCCACAACCTATTGACACAGTTAATTTTTTGAGTTCTTTTCTGACAATTGAAAACCATTTAAAAACTGAGTGGAGAGTAGTGGTTCTTGCCTGTAATCCTAGCACTCTGGGAGGCTGAGGCAGATGAGTTGCCTGAGCTCAGGATTTTGAGACCAGCCTGAGCTAGAGCAAGACCCCACCACTAAAAAAAATAACAAGATGTTGTGGCGGGCATTTGTAGTCCAAGTTACTTGGGAGGTTGAGGCAAGGGGATAGCTTCCAAGAGTTTGAAGTTGCCACGAACTATGACACAACAGCATCCTACCAAGGGTGACAATGTGAAACTCTGTCTCAGAAAAAAAAAAAAAAAGGCACTGTGGCACCATAACAAGCCATTGACTCTAAAAAAAGAATTAAAAATTAGTGAGGTTTAGTGACATGAGCCAGTAGTCAGATCTACTCTGTAGGCTGAGGCAGAAGGATTACTTGAACCCAGGAGTTTGAAACCAGACTGGGCAAAATAGGGATGCCCTGTTTCAAAAAAATACAGTAAATAACATCTTTGTATTGTTTTTTTTAGCTTTTTTCTTCTTTCCCCCCCCCTGGTTTGATGCAAGGATGCAATTTTTTTTTAACTTTTAATTTTGAAATAATTATAATCTCATAGAAAGCTGGAAAAAAATAATAGAGACATTTTGGGTACCCTTCATTAATTTTCCCAATGAGAACATCTTAAATACTAAATGAGGGAATTTTCATTGGTATAGCTATTTGGATATTTTGGGGAAATTTTGTGCAAAAACAACCTGGTTTAGGGCAGCACCTATACTCAGTGAGTAGGGCGCCGGCCACATACACCAAGGTTGGTGGGTTTGAACCTGGCATAGGCCAGCTAACCCACAATGACAACTGCTGGGTAGTGCCTGTGGCTCAGTGGGTAGGGTGCCAGCCCCATATACCAAAAGGTTGCAGGTTTGAACCTGGCCCCAGCCAAACTGTAACAAAAAATAGCTAGGTGTTGTGGCAGGTGCCTATAGTCCCAGCTACTTGGTAGACTGAGGCAAGAGAATGGCCTAAGCCCAGGAGTTGGAGTTGGCTGTGAGCTGTGAGACCACAGTACTCTACTGACAGTGATAAAATAAGACTCTGTCTGTAAAATAATAATAATAATAATGACAACTGCAACAACAACAACAACATAGCTAAGCATTGTGGGAGGCACCTGTAGTCCCAGCTACTTGGGAGGCTGAGGCAAGAGAATCGTTTAAGCCTTAGAGTTAGAGGTTTTTGTGAGCTGTGATACCATAGCACTCTAATCAGGGTGACAGCTTTGAGACTCTGTTTCAAATTAAAAAAAAAAAACCAAAAACTGTTTTTACTATGTCTGTTAATAGCAATTGGAAGTGGCTTGTAAGGATAAAGCATTTTCTGATCTGTTAAATCTATGTAGAATCATAGATTCTGAGTATATTAATCTTCAGTAGCCCTAAAACACAGAAGTCTAAGAAAAATAATAAGTTAGCATATATGGTTGGTACTTAAAGAGGTTATGATAATCATACTTTTGAAGCTGAAGTATTAAGGGACTAAAACTACTTCTGCCACCTCGGTGGCCTGTGGCTAGTTAATAAAACTAGGCGATGAAACAAAAAAAAAAAAAAGGGAGGGAGAGAGACAAGAATATCTAAAGATGAACTTCTTAATAGAGCTGGTGGTGAGGGTGGGTAGAGATTCACTCCCTGTCCCTCCTCAGAGCCCAGGAGCCAGTAGCAGCTGCAGGAGCTCCAGGGAGAGTGGCCTTGAAAGTGTGTTTTTGAATCTCTGACGTCCCTCCCTCAGAACATCTCTGGCTCCTATGTACTATCATACATCAATCTCTACTCCCAACACTTTGTCCCAGAACTTGTGTCTGAACTGATACCCTTATCCCTGGAGTCCCTGCCTATAGCTCCCACCCTTAGCCCTCCTGCATAATAGCTGCTGATAATTGTAAACATGGATTCCATTTGTCGTAGATGACTGTTCATGAGGCTTTAATGGTATCATTCCCTAAATGACCACAGAATTGGAATTCCCCTGAGGCTCTCCTGTGATTCCATCCTCCTATTACCCCTGTGCTGGAGAGAGCCAGTGTTCGGATGTGAACTCTCCACCCCATAATGGCCATATCCAAGGGCAGGAACATTACACCTGAGCAGGCGATTAAATAAAGTGGGAAGAAGTGATATCCAGCTGTGGTTAGCACCTAACTTGCATCAAAGAAAGATGGTAATATAATGGGAAAAGGATACACTTCTAGGCAATTATCTTCTAGGTCAGGCAAGGCTTTAATCCCTCCCAGACATTCTGGAAGCTCCTAAAATAACACAAATAAGTAATAATCCTATAATTAGTCTTAGATCTGGATAGCCTCAGACCCCTGTAGTGTCCATTAACCTCAGAGCCTTGTCTAATCCCCTGGGATGTCTCCACTCTCCATTTTAGGCAGGCTGGACACTCTGTCCCTTCCCTCCCATCCAGGTCCTATAAGTCCTGCCTGTTGTCCTAAGACTAGATCCTCTTTGATGTGTCTCTGATGACTACAGTGAGGTCTTCCTCCTATGTAGTAAAGTAGTTCTGCAAATGTTGCTATAACTTCTACAAGGACCTGGACCTTGTGCAATAATTACCATGACCTCTACAGCCCCTGGACCACTGCAGGTGTGAAGAGTGACAGTGAACACCTGAGTGATGGTGCAGGTCCAGGCAAGAGAAGGAACTCACCCAGGATGGCTCAGACACTGGTACCCAGGAAGAGCTCCTGACTCTTGTCCCAGTGTCCTTCCCTATAGACCCACAGTCACCACTTCCTGGAGCTTCAAGAAGGTCCCAGAACCCAAGGTCTTGTACATACCTGAACGGAACACAAAGGACCGCAACAGAGTACAGGAAAAAAACAAATAATCAGTGGGAAAGGGATAAGCTTTTTCTACTCCAACTTCATTACAACTGCGCAGCCAGAGATGTCAGTGAATTTCCTACATAATATAAAGGAGTGTGTGTGCTTCCCTTCTTACATTTCCAAACATATACTCACTAAAATATAGTTATGCTATTGAAATTAAGAAACATCTCTGTTTAAAGATCAGAGCAGGTGGCTCGGTGTCTATAGCTCAGTATCTAGAACACCAACCACATATACTGGAGCTGGCAGGTTCGAACCCAACCGGGGCCTACCAAACAATAATTACAACCAAAAAATAGCCAGGCATTGTGGCAGGCACCTGTAGTCCCAGCTACTTGGGAAGCTAAGGCAAGAAAATCACTTAAGCCCAAGAGTTTGAGGTTGCTGTGAGCTGTGACACCACAGCGCTCTACTGAGGGCAATCTAGTGAAACTCTATCTGAAAAAAAAAAAAAGATCAGACCAGTTAGGATGGGAAAAAAATCAATATTTGTGTTATGGATCTTTACAAAAGTTTCCAGTTGACCTCCTCAGAAAGCTCCCCTGAAATATGGGTCAGGATTTCATTTTATACATCAGGCAAGTGAGGCTTAGGGAGCTTAAGGAGACTTTTTAGTTTCACACAGCTACTGTGAGCTAGAACCAATACCATTTCCCCAGTTTGACTCATTCCAGGACCCATGTTTGGAATGAGGAACAACTTCCTCTTTATATATGTACTTTGGGAAGAGCAACCGATACATGCCACTGATGAGTGTGCATACACTCTGGATGGTAAGGATGAAAATAAGACAGTATCTATTAAATAAGTCTCTAGTTAAGCTGAAAGTGATCCTACATTATGATGTAGCTTTTATACTCTTAGTTTGCAACGTGGAAAATATCTGCCATGAGAGAGAGTGCACAAGGAAATAAGTAACAAGAATATTCATTGGCACATCACTTTTGAAAATAAATCTTTAGGAGCAAAATGTTCATCAATAGGACGTTGAAGCCAGGTGTGGTGGCTCATGCCTGTAATCCTAGCACACTGGGAGGGTAAGGTGGGTGGATAGCTTGATGTCAGAAGTTCAAGACCAGCCTGAGCAAAATGCAAGACTCCCATCTCCACTATAAGTAGAAAAATTGAGGCAAGAGGATTGCTTGAGCCCAGGAGTTGGAGGTTACTGTGAACTACGATGCCATGACACTCTACCCAGGGCAACAGCTTGAGACTCTGTCTCAAATAAAAAAAAAATAGGACATTGAAAAAGTACACCATGGTACGTTCATATAATGGAATCATTACATAGTGGCAAAAATAAATGGAATAGAAAATCTACATTAGGGTGGCACCTGTGGCTCAAAGGAGTAGGGCACTGGCCCCATATACCAGATGTGGTGGGTTCAAACCCAGCCCTGGCCAAAAACTGCAAAAAAAAAAAAAAAAGAAAAAAAGAAAGAAAGAAAGAAAAGAAAATCTATAGTAAGCAGCACAAGGTGGGGTGATAATAGCAAGGGAGACAAGGGCAACTACATTATGAATTCCAGCACATGCCAAGAGCTAAACCCATACAAAAGAATATTTCATACTGATTAGGAATGTAGTCATTAGTATTGAAAGTATTAGGCCAGGTGAGGTGGCTCATACCTGTAGTCCTAGCATTCTGGGAGGCCAAAGAAGGGGGATCCCTTGAGCTCAGGAGTTGGAAACCAGCCTGTGCTAGAGTGAGACCCCATCTCTATTAAAAATAGAAAAATTAGCTGAGTGTTGTGGCAGGTGCCTGTAGTCCCAGCTACTTGGGAAGCTGAGGCATGGGAATCACGCGAACCTAGGAGTTTGAGGCTGCTGTGAGCTAGGCTGAGATCATTACACTCTAGCCTGGACAACAGAATGAGACTCAGTCTCAAAAAGAATTCTAAAAACAATTTTCAACAGAATGACTACAAATACACATTGTAATCACTTATGTGTAAAACATAATGCTTCTTAGTCTAGGGCTTCTGTTAAATAATAGTAAAGGAATTGGATAAATAATACACCTAATACCCTGAAAAATTCAGAAATCCAAAGTGTAAATTGCCAACTAAGACACTGCTATTTACATTTTTTCCTACTTGGCAGCAAATGCTAATGGAGTTCAGTGCTGATTACTCAAAGTTGGTGGTTCACATCACACATTCAATTAGGGTAATAAGAAGAGCATAACCAGTCTACCTTGGAGTTAGATCAGGACATAAAATTTTTTGCTTGAAAGTAATGACTTTGTAGCACATGTGACATTGGTCAACTGCTTCACCACATTGCTTACAAGTGAAAAGATGTCCACAAGAAATAAAAACTACAATCCATAGAGAACTGAAACGCATTAGCAAGAAGAAAATGAGTGATCCCCTCTCAGGGTGGGCAAGGGACTTGAAGAGAAAGTTCTCTGAAGAAGATCGGCGCATGGCCTACAGATATATGAAAAAATGCTCACCATCCTTAATTATCAGAGAAATGCAAATCAAAACTACTTTGAGATATCACCTAACTCCAGTAAGATTAGCCCATATCACAAAATCCCAAAGCCAGAGTTGCTGGC